>CAUYQV010144648.1:0-92283 GCA_963574575.1 Galagoides demidoff | reverse complement strand
ACCTCTGTGATGACCTTGACTTTCCCCAGGACTACTATCCTAATGATGGTACGTGAGGCATTAACGGGTTAAGAAAGGGAGCAGAGAAATTAGTCTTTTTTTCTTTTTCTTTTCTTTTCTTTTTTTTTTTTTTTGAGACGGAGCCTTAAGCTAACCCCCTGGGTAGAGTGCCATGGCATCACAGCTCATAGCAACCACCAACTCCTGGGCTCAAGCGATTCTCCTGCCTCCGCCTCCCAAGTAGCTGGGACCACAGGCGCCCGCCACAACGCCCGGCCATTTTTTGGTTGCAGCCATCATTGTTGTTTGGCGGGCCTGGGCTGGGGATTCGAACCCGCAACCTTAGGTGTACGTGGCTGGTGCCTTAGCCGATTGAGCCACAGGCGCCGAGCCAATCTTCTCATTCTTTATCTGTGAAAGCTCTCCATTTATAATCACAGCTCCATGATTCTTCCTTTGGAACACGTGGTACTCTGCTAATCAAGTAAGACCTGTAGATAAATACATCTGTGTGCATTTTAGATGACTTTATAAAATGTGCTTGAGTTTCTTCTAGGTATCTTGAACTATTTTAAAACTTCATGTGTATTTGTTTTTGTCTGTCCAATAAATGAAGGACATGGAACAAGTCACAGTGGGTCTTCTGGATGGAAGAATCTCCACGGTGCTTTGCGGAGTTATGACTAGCTTAGGCCTTTGGTCAATTTTCATCCTCCTAACCTGTTCCACAGGAATGACCCCACCTCCTCGAGACTCTCCTTTTGGTGTTTTCTGTGATACCTTGATCCTATTGGACTTTTTTCCTATCTCCACCTGGAGGGGCCTCTCTAGGTAAAAATTGGGGGTGCCCTTTTTCCTTGTCTTTCTCTGTATTGAAATCACGTCTTAATTCATGGGTTTAGTTGCCCTGTGGGGAATGTTTCCCAAATTGGATCCTTTCATCCACTCATTTATTCACAAACTAAGGCACCTCCTCTACTGCCACCCAGGGATAGCACCTCTTCCCTGGGCGACAGCAGGGCTCAGAGAGGTGAGTTCTAGGTCCCACCTGGTGCCACTGCATGACACTTAACATTCTGCATGCCCCACTGTTCCAGGGTTGCTGAAGACTTAATGAAGAATCAACCTCTAGACAAAGAGGAAAAGGAATTCCAGGCAGCAAGATCAACATGTGAACAGGCAGCTGCACAGAAACCACAAGTGGAGATTGTAAACTACACGCAGATTTCTTTGTCTCTAGTCTGAGAGCTGGTGGCGAGGGAGGGGCCTGAGATGAAGCTTAAAAGACAAACAAGAACCAGACACCGCGAGCCTCCTATGCTTGGAAAAGTTCAGCTCCAGATCCTGGCACGTTGTACAAAGACTGAGCTGACAGCAGAGTGGGGAAAACACACAAAGATGATCTACGTCTAATTTACTTCTGTCGTCCACGTACCACCAGCACTACGTTATGCGCAGTAGACATTCGATAGCGATTTGCTGAATGGATGATCCTCATCCAGGCTCAAGATAGTTTCAAAATGAGGCATTTTTAACGGAAGCACGCAAACCTCAAATTATGAATTGATTGTATTCTAGAAGTTAATTTGCAGTCAGTTGCTTGGAACCAAGTTTTTCATAGAAGTAATCACACCTGTTTGTTTTGGTTTCAAGCCCTTTTGTAGACCGTGTACTAAGCACTGTTTTAGAGAAAGAAAATTCCAAATAGAAATTCCTATTGTAATTATTTCTATTGTGGCCTAAGAAAGGTTGGGTAAATGAATCTTGTTAACTAGATCTTCTTTTCTAGCTCCTGGAGAAGATACAGTACCGGTTTAAAAAAAAAAAATCAATGAACACACATAGACTTTACACATAGAGAAAGCACACACTAAAACAGAAACACAGAATAACCCAGTATCTCCTGGGGAACAGCAGCTCATGCTTGGAATCTTAGCACATATAATAGGTAGGAGGACTGCTTGAGACCAGGAGTTCAAAAACAGCCTTACCAAAAAATTAAAAAAAAAAAAAAGTAGCTGGGCGTAGTGGTGCATGCCTTTTGTCCCAGCTACTCAGGGAGCTGAGTCAAGAGGATCATTTGAGCCCAGGCATTGGAGGCTGCAGTGAGCTATGATAACACCACTGTACTCTATAGCCCAGGTAACAGAGCGAGACCTTGTCACAAAACAAAATTACCAATATCCTGCTTTCTGAATATAATCAGCAACAACAGCACGAAAGGCTTCATGTTTGGTCTCCATTGAATCTCAATCAACTGTAAATTGGGCAATGCCCATAGCTTCCTGCCCTATCCATCTGCCATTGTAAATACTCCATGTCTGAAAACAAGAAGACCTGAGAGCTAGGCAACATCCTAGATGTTTAGGTTGTAAAAACGTGATCAAGAAATAGTTCTGGTCCTGGAAAGAACTCATACGCTGAGTGGGAGAACGAAACACTGACAGTTACACCCCAGTGGGAGGGGGCGATGACAGAGGAAGCATCCGGTTGTTCCTTCACAGACGTACCACAGAAGGCTGTACGGAGAAGACGATTCAGTGGAATCCTGAAGGCCAAGTGGGCATCCTGCAGGTGGTCAAGAGGGTAAGGGCTCTGCAGAAGCTACATTTCTTTTGCAGGACTGCAACTATTTCACTGGGGAAGCAGAGGAATGGCATGTGGGATGCTAAGAGGAGGCAGGGAGAGGGTGGGAACTCGATTCTGATAGTTTTGTAATTACTGCTTAGTTCCTAAACCTATGGCCTAACGATTCACCGTATCTTGAAACCTGACAACCACAGGAATAATCCAGCAGCTTCTCATGATGATGAACACCAAATTAAAAATAAAATCATCAGGTACTAAAGTCTAAACGATCTAGCCAATATATATAAATTTCTGTGAATTTCCTTTACCCGGGTCTACACAGAAATAAGAGCTGGAAATGTCAGGACTTATTTCCGTAGGTAAAAGGAGTTACTGGCATTTGGTTGCCTTTGTCTTCTGTCTGCTTTGACATCAGGTCTACTACAAATTAACCTATTACCTATTACCTGTTTAGCAGAAGTGGATATATATGTTCACAAAGCAAAGCAGCATATAATTTAGAAATAAGCAGTAATGGATAGTTGGAGACATATACCTGCATATATATGTGTGTATACACACACACCAATTTTGTTCCTACACTTTTTCTACATGCTGTAAGTGCATCTAAAAACCTACGGTAGTTTGATTCTATTTGTATATTATACAACTATTTCAAGGAAGCCAAGGAAACAAGAGTTATCATTCATCACATGACTGAAAGCCATACACAGCAGATGCGTCCTGCTTTGTAAGGCACTGGGACCAACTCCAATGCTGGAAATACCGAGGATATGGCCAGAGGACAGGACTCCTCCCCTATATTCACAGTCAGTCTCAATATGTATCTTTCTCTTATACTTCCAATGCAAATTCAAATGGAGAATTACAGTGAAACTAGAGACAAGAGTGAAGAAGGAGCATAGATCATCTCACTCCAAACCTTAGGCCTTAAATGTAGCAGAACTCTTGGTCAGTAATGAAATAAAAGAATGCCAGACTAATTTTGACAGTGAAAATTGTATCTGTTATATTCAATAGAGAATTAGCTTCCCTTTAAAAGAAGCTCTTAAAACTCCTCAACGAGACAAGTATTTAAATCACTTACATAATATTTAATTTAGCTCTTCCAACTCATCTCTTTTGATGAAGTCACTGGGTAGGCACTGAATCCTCACCATTTGTGAGCTCCAAAGGGTACAGTGTGAGGAAAATTAAAGTGAACTACTGTTACATTTATCTACACTAATAAATGAAATCAAATATACTATGATATTGTTAGTCTGTTCATCACATGTAATCTAGGGGACAAGTCCTTCTTGCAGATGACAGCATGACTAATACCGATAACAGATGATAAACATCATTTGAAAAACACAGAATATTAATTGAGGAATCTCTTTTTGGTCCTTCAAAACAATTACATTTGTTCTTTGTTACTGAGGCCGTGTATGCTTTCAGAAAAAGATAAGCTTGAAAAAAACAAACATGTTTTAATGAACTACACAGTTGCATTTCAAGCAATTTGTGGCCTACAGAGATCTAACCATTGCCATGAAATGAAAAACAAAACATTATCAAGAAAGTGAGTCTCTCTTTGTACCTCATTAATGAAGTCCCCAATGTCCCCAGGGTGTGGGGCTGCAGATCTGACTGGATACTGGGGCTCGGCGTGGATGGGTCTCTCGTCCAGTCTTCGGATTCCTACAGGCTTGATGGCATCAGGCTCCACCGTATCAGGCTGCTGGAGCTGGCTCAGGTCATAGTCCTGCCAACGACAAAAATCCAGAACCCACGGTGGATGGGTGCAAAGATGGTGAGTTCCCATCTCTATTTTAAAACGCACACTCAGAACACACAGAAATGAGTACAATTTAACATAATGGAAAAGTTGCCACTGTGAGTTCTTCATGTTATGATTAAATATTTCTTTCACACAGCTCTTTCTCCTGTGCTTTTCATTCCTGCAGTCTGTGCTCCATCTGCTTTCTGAGGCTCCTCATCAGTTTCCAATGGAAAACAGCAGTGTGACGAGGTCTCACTGCAAAATGACTAAAAACCTACCAGACAAGTTCGTCGTACCAGAGAAGCAAAGGTGATAACTTAACGTCTTTAATATTATATAGGAAAAAAAAATGATACGGGTGCTTTTTTCTTTTCCCTAGAGGAAGGCATTAGTTCATCAAGATTTCAAAGCCACCCTTCATCCCTCCCTTCCTTTCTTTGAACGTTCGAGAGCACAGTCCACACACTGTGGTCTATGGGCCCAATCGGACTCGTGGCCTACTTTTTCTCTAAGAATAGCTTTTACATTTTTAAAGCGTTACTTAAAATAACAACAACAAAGAAAAATATATACTAAAGAGACTGTATGTGGCCCACAAAACCTAAAGTCTTTACTATTATATCTGGTCCTTTATAGGAAAAGTTTGCCAACCGCTGGTACTGTGGTACGTGGGCAAGGGAGGGCAGATTTTCCTCTAGTCCTGTGGGACTGTCTTGGAAAAACAGTTCACTTTAAGAGAGATGGAGTAGAACTTGTGGAGTAGGATGCTTTGGGCATAAGTTGGGCCCTTAGGACTATTTTCAGCTAAGGCATCAGTCAGTGTCCAAATGAATGAAACAACTGGGTGTAGGCAAACGCTCTGTAGTTTTCGAAACTCTAAATTTTGGTCATAGATAATGTCATATCCCCAGCTTAACTCAAATTCTATAATTCAACATTGGCATTTACAGAAACTACAGATTTTCTGGTACTCTTCCTTAAATGGGCTTCATCTCTCTGTCTAAAAGCAGCTTAAAACCTTTGGCAGCATGTCTAAAGTGGTACTGATTTATTTGACCTTGAACATGTACCATGTATTGGCAGTGTTTGAGGTGTTTTACCTATGTTCGCTCATTTAATCCTCTTAAATATGACATTAAGTTTTATTATCCCCATTTAAGAGTAGAGGAAAGTAAGTTTCAAATAACCCAAGTAACTCACCCATGATCCCAGCTCTAATAAGTTACAGACTCTGACTCCCAGTATATTGGACTGGATAAGTAAATCAAGACTGAGTGTCAAGGTTGTGTTTGGAGAGTAAGGAAGTGACAGAGGAGTATGAAAGGCCAGGATGTAATTAAAATAACAAAGGAGACCAGGGGACAGAGGCCACTAACTTTCATGCCCACTGAAGAGTATGCCACGGACTAGACCAGGCTCTTGATAAGTGCTTTCTCACTATTAGTATTTTCTAATTATTTATTTATTTGTTTTGAAATAAAGTCTCACTCTGTTGCCCTGGGTAGAGTACCATGGCATCATAGCTCACAGCAACCTCAAACTCATGGGCTCAAGAGATCCTCTTGCCTCAGCCATCCAAGTAGCTGGGACTACAGGCACCCATCACAACACCTGGATAGTTTTTCTATTTTTAGTAGAGTCAAGCCTTCACTGTTGCTCAGGCTGGTCTCAAACTCCTAAGCTCAAGCAATCCATCCACCTTGGCCTCCCAGAGTGCAAGGATTATAGGCGTGAGCCACCATGCTCAGCCTAATACTCAGTAATTTCTAACAAACCTGTGAAGAATGTTTTATTATCATCTTTTTAGATGAAGAAACAGACTCGGAGAGGTTGAGTAATTTGCCTAAGGCCACACAGCTAGTAGGTGATTAAGATGGAAAATGATGCCAGATAATCTGTCTGATTTGAAAGCATCTGATTTAAAATTTAAACTCTGTGCGCATGGAGACACTTTGATCCTGACCATACTCCCCTCGATGATTCCGTATCAAGAACCTTGGCTAGCCTAACAGGTGAGGGCACTGATGGAAAAGCTCCTCCTTTCAGGAGTGTTCAAGGTGATGTGGAAAGTGAGGCAGGAACACAAAAGGTCAGACGGGCCGCAGCGGGAGGTCAACCTGCTCTAGGACAAAGAACAACATGCTCACAGGGAAAGCTGGATTTAGCTCTGAACCTTGAAGCATCCACGCGCTGGGGAGAAAATGCTGTTTTGGGAGGGCCAACAGCGTGAGCAAAGGCATTCTGGACCAGGACAGGGGATTTCAAATCATCGCTACAACACTGGAGGGAAAACACCTTGCACACATGTGCTTCATTTTCACTGTTACAGAACTGAGTAATTGACAGAATATCTTAAAGGCGTACAATGAGGTAACAGATATGAAAGCCTCTGAAATGTTAAGATGCTATGTAGGGAAAAAGAAGGATTTTTTTTTGAGAATCTGAATACTTTCACCTGAAGAAGCAGGTTTTTTCCCAGGCCATGTTTAATTGCATAACTACGGAGCACAGAGGAGTGGGGTGAGCCGTGAAAGAGGGCGCATTCTAACAATTACCGAAGCTGTCCCTAGAAAGGAGGGAAAGAGATGGCAAGTGTATTGATGACAGTGAATAAATGTTTTTACCCCGAGGGTGAAAATGTTTTATTAGAAATCCGAATTACACAAAAATAGGTAATTGAATTTTATGTTTAAGGACTGTTTCTTACTTGGTGACATATTCCTTGATAGTCCTGGTCGCTCAGGGCGACAATTACAAGAATATAGAGGGATTTCTTTCATATGGCTGGAGATAAAAGAGGCACAGGGGCTCACACTGTTCCTTAGCTGCCCTTTTTATACAATTCCCATTGTAGCCTAAGGTTGTAAATGCATTTGGATTGGCCAGGAGTGTTTTAAAAACACTCAAGTAGGGGGCAGTGCCTGTGGCTCAAAGGAGGAGGGCGCTGGCCCCATATAATGGAGGTGGTAGGTTCAAAACCAACATCTGGCCAAAAACTGCAAAAACAAAAAGTACTCAAGTAGGCCACCAACATTTAGACACAGGTAACATCTCACCTGAAAATAGGAAGAGCTGGCAAAACAGAGCTTACATTCTGATGTAGCAATTTGCTGTGGTCTATAGCTTTCTCCTTTAGACAAAGATAGCATACCCTCTTGACCTGCCCCCTCACTGATGTGTATGTAACAGATTTTAACAGCAGCATATTAACTGACAGTTCTTTATCTTCCCCCTCCCTTTTGATAGTCTTTTTCTACTACCTTAAGAACCAGAGAGCGGTAGTCTTAAAACGTCTGTGGTCCTGTTCAATTCTTTCATATCAATGTGTCAGGCCCATAGAAAGTACTCATTTTTTTTTAAAGTATTAAATATAATTTCAGCAATGGTATTCATACCAGGTTTCAAAAGAGCAGCCAATTCAATAAATATAACTTGGATAACGTTCACCCCATAGCAGTAATTGACAATGGGGAGGAAGAGAAAGACCAGTGGCCCCATCACAGAGAATCACTGCCTCCCACAGCAATGGAAACCTGTTAAATTCCTTGGTTATAAAGGCCTCAAAAAAGAGGCAGAAAATCACTGATTTACAGGAAGTTGCAAATTGACTCAGGGTTTTCTCTGTGATGTTTCCCCTTCTATTGCAAATATGGGATGTAAAAATCTGACTGTAATAGTGATGCTTGGAAGTGTCATGAGGTCACAGGAAGGGCTTTTTTTTTTTTTTTTGGTCAACATCCTTCTGTGGCAAAAGTCCTGACCTGAGGGTCCAATTTTAGGCCTTTTGATACAAGGTTGTCCTATGCAAATCTCCTAAATTATACATCTTTACAATCCCATAATGATTTACTTAAACACACAAATTACCACATGTAGGATAAGAATTATAAAGAGAATTACAGAGACTAAAAGTGTTCTCAAGGTCATTGAGGGCGTGGCCTTCCTTCTGAAGATTATAAGCAATCCAACAAGAAATCCTTACTTGGTTCCTAAAACTCTGGAGAAAGAGTGGGTCTGAAAATTCTCATTCGATTGCCACCCTTTACAATGTTAAATTCCCAGAGAATTGTAATTTTCAAGTAAAGGCCTAGAAAAAAAAAAATCATAGTTTTAACTAAGTTTGGAATGTGTGTTAATTGGCAATGTTTATTAAAAGTAGGCAGAAATTAGGGTTTTGAGACTACTAACACTGCAAGTAACTTGTTTTTTTGGTCTATGATTTAAAATGTTTTGAGAGCGATTTAAATCTGGGAGAGTTTAAGATATTTGCAGCGAAAGCTCTGGGTCTATCTTTTTTTCTTGTTAAATTCCACTGATTTGCAATGATTTATAATTGGTTCAGAAAATGATGCCAGGGATCTACCTCAGGGCATTTGGTTTATGATGCAATAAAGTAAAATAAAATGCTGTATCAGTATCAATTAAAATTCTGGAATCCCAGGCAAATATTTCAAAAACTACACTGCAGATAGAATTCGCACAATCAGCCCATTTCAGGGAGTGATGCAAACATTCATTTACCACTTCACAAGTATTTCCTGAATGACTCCTGGGTGCCAGATGCCATTTGTAGCCTGAGAGCCTGAAAGCAGGAGATGGACCTTTGTCTGGTGCTCATCATCCGTCAGGAATTTCATTAAGTACTTTCTCATGCACTATCTCACATAACCCAAACAGAAGCCCTTCCAAGGGAGTGTTCTTGTTCCCACTTTATTGATTACCACAGCTCAGAGAGGTTAATGATTTGTTCAAGGTCACAGACTCAGTTAAGCAATGCCAAGGAATAAAACAGAGACCTCCAGAACAAGCAAAATAAAGAATCAACAAGCTGCATCTGTTTGTCATTTGCTGGTGAAAAAAAAAATGCATCAAATAGTTTGTCAAGGGGGAAAACATCAAGGGTTTTAAATGATGGAAGGGAGGAGAATTTAAGGTGGTCAGGGTGGTTATGCCAGCTTGGTGTTGGCCTCTAGCACTCTGCAGAGGACAGAGTGAGTTCTTAGGTCTGGGCACAGCTGGTTAAATGAAGACCCACTCTTGTTTAGACAGGAAGAGTCTTCACTTAGGTCCAGCAAGGGTCTGGCATATGAAAAAGGGCTGCTGAGGAAGACTCAGAGCTTGTGGTCCTGATCAGCCTTCACTGGTTAGAACCAGTGATGAAGCCCCACAGAGCTTTGCTATCTCCTAGGCAAGGGCTGGGACCAGTGGAAAATTTCCCTTTTAAGTAACAAAGGCAAGTAACTTCAGCATCCCATTCCCATATAGATAAGGTAAACATTTTAAATGCTTCGAGATGGAGTGACTGAGAGAAATAAAAATACTCACATGAAAGTAAATGGACTAAATTCTGAAAAAAAAAAAAGATCTGGAAAAAAGCTGACGGTGGCACTGGCAAGAAATTCTTCAGACACACACAAAAAGAAACGGAAGGCAGAAGAGAAGAACTGTTATTATCTCCCCCTGTATTGCTCCTGGCATTAAAATAATTGAGTAAAATAGTGATATGGTGTCAACACATTACCATGCCACTGCTGACAAGTAAGTCAAATACCCTTGCAAGCTTTATGTAAATTACATTACGACCTGATTTTCTTCCCAGCGAAATATAGTTATGATGGTAACTATCTACACAGGTGAAATGATGTGGAAAACTAAGTAGATTCTATGGATTATTAAAGTCCCCCCAGATAAAAGATTGGCTAAAAGCTTTTCTGCATTGAATCATAAACCTAATAAAAATAAAATAACTTGAGGACTTAACATATACAGATGAAGGCCCTACATTCTCTATTTTCATATACATTTTAATCTCAGTGGCAGCCGATGTTCCACTTCCCATAGGGGAGGTGGCCGAGTGGCCCATTAACAGGGGACACGGCCCTTGTTTCTGCCGTGTGGCTTACTCTGTCACAGCTCCTTTTAAAATGCTACCCGTTTTCAGAATTGTGAATGAGTTACAGGTTCATTCTTTGGTGCAAAATTATGCTTCCATTTCAGACACTGGGACTGTTGAAATCTTATCACAACTTGTTTCCCTTTGTAGAATCACAGCTTATTCTTTTAGAAGAAGGCAGCAAATGCACAATTCAACACGAGCTGATTCCACAAATATTTTTCTGAGCGTCTCTTGGGTCACAGACTCAGTAATTGACCTCAATGAGCCGTTAGCCTAATGTCTTTTAAAAGGACACACTGAAAAATAATAAACGCTTAATATAGTATCTGACCTATTACAAAAGATATGGAAGGTGCAGGTGAGAGCAGCTAGGAAGGAGACGCTCACTGCCGGTGGAAGAAGGGAGGATGTGGATACAGAGTCTTCAACTTCTTATGAGTCCCCTGAAATCTGAAAATCCTGTTTATCTCCTATTGTCTGTCATTTCTCATTCTTCCCATGCAGTCCAGTTATAGCCCTACCAAGATGAACACATTTTTCTTAACCCTTCCAAGCATTTGCCTGTATTGGGAGATGAAACTATAGCCATCAAAATGCCCAAACCACAGCCATCTAAATGCATGCTGAGTTCCCCGTTTTCACCCTGAAGCTCCAACTTCCCCTTACTGACAATGAAACTTCACCTATCAAATCAAGTTCAAGAGTCGTCCCTATCTCAGCACTACCTATTTGATCATGGAGGAAACAGAAACAGGCACTAAAAAAATGACACCATGTGGTTCGGAATATGGTGGCAGAGACTCAAAACCCTTCCCTAGTTTCCAACACATCAGAAGGACACATTTTGGAAATTCCCAGTGAAGAATATGCTTCATTTTAAGACAAGTTACACATAAAATCGTTGCATCAGAGGGAGCACGACATTTAATTTTTAAAGATGAATTCTGAAGTCAGAGTACTTTGATTCAAATCCTGGCTCCATCATATTTTAAGTGTGTAACCTTGAGCAGATTACATACATTTCCTATGTTGACCTTCACAGTATTTGACCTCTGGTATACAAAGAATGAAACCCTTCTTAGCAAAGAAGGAAATCTTGGGGCAGTGCCTGTGGCTTAGTGGGTAGGGAGCCGCCCCCATATACGGAGGGTGGTGGGATCAAACCCTCGGCCAAACTGCAACAAAAAATAGCTGGCTAAACTGCAACAAAAAAATTGCTGGGTGTTGTGGCCTGCAGTCCCAGCTACTGGGGAGGCTGAGGCAAGAGAATCACTTAAGCCCAGGAATTGGAGGTTGCTGTGAGCTGTGATGCCACAGTACTCTACCAAGGGCAATTGAGTGAGACTTTGTCTCTAAAAAAAAAAAAAGGAAGGAAATCTTAATACCTGAAGAAAAACTGAAGACATTGTGCTAAGTAAAATACCTCCCCCCCGCCCCCCACACAACAGGGATAGTATTGTGCTGTATATGATTCCACTTATGTAAGCACCTACATCAGTAAAATCTGCAGGTGTAGAGGCAGAAAGTAGAACAGTGCTTGCCAGGGACTTGGGGGAGGAATGGTAACTTAGTGTTTAATGGGTACCAAGTTTCTGCTTAGGATGACAAAAAAATTCTGGAAATGGATAGTGATGGTGGTTGCATAATACTGTGAATTAATGCCAAAGAGCTGTACATTTAAAAATGGTTAAGATGGCAAATTTAATGTGATGTATATTTTATCACAATTAAAAATTGAAGTCATACATATATTAAAGAATAGTAATCAACCTTTGGACAAAAAAGCTAGTGAGGACCCCATTAATGGAGTAAGTCTATAGTAAGGCTCAACACATTTCTTTGTGTTAAGGGTCAGATAGTAAGTATTTTAGGCTTTGGGGGCTACACAGTCTCTCACAATATCGCAACTCTGCTCTCACTGCAACAGCCAGAGACAATATGCACACAATGGGCATGGTACACGGCTATGTTCCAATAAAACTTTATTTATAAAATGGGCAGTGTATGGATTTGGTAGCTGGTGGAACACTGGCCTATAGCATGTTACCATCTTAGCTTTTTTCCCCCCAAATGCTGGTACATACTTGGCATTCAAGTCTTTATCATTGTTATTACTAGGATAGTGATAACCATTTACTTCCCCAAAATTAAATGTATTAATAGTTAACTCAGGAACTGTTAAGTTAAGCCAGGAAAAATGAATGAATAAAATATTATGTTAATTCAAATAAAGTGTCAGGAATAGCAAACCCAATAGTAAATCATGTACTCACTAAAAATATTAAATAACCAGGAGGGAATGGACACTAACCATACATGAGCTTCCAATATATATCATCTGACCATAAATATTTTGAGAATAGCCAGCAAGAGGGGAATGATAATGTGCTAACCCAATCCCTGATGAAATGTTTCTTTTGTGAAATTAGCATAATTCTTTCAATAGCTAATATAGACTAGTGTTTGTAGGTGGATAAAAATGGATGAATAACTTAGAAACATCATTAACAGAGTGTGCTTTAGCGAACAATAAAAACGTTAAAAGTAGACTCCACAGTCAGGTCCAGATCCAGCCATCTGTTAAGTCTGCTTATAAAGGAGAAAGATTTTGCAAAACAATTATTTCAAGGAATCAAATATACCCTGGTTGAGTTATACAGCTTCGTTCTCCACCTCAGTCAGATGGCTGGGCTCGGTTGCCCACATTGAGGCTGGTTCCTGAGATTGGCAGGAACTCACAGAGACCTTCTGGCTCAAGCAGAGATCTCTTGTCCCAGGGAAGTGGCTGCTTTGGTCTCGAGGGGCTTTCTTGTACCAGTGCCCCTTCCCTCTGTCTAAGCATCCTGCCTGGATTCTAGATTTTACTTCCTCTTGTCTAGATTGTCTACCCAGATTTTTGAGAAAGTAACTTGGCTGCTCAGATTGCTTCTCCAGATTTTAACTCTATTAATGTCAAAATGTGGTCAGGTTTGCAAGCTAATCAATTGTGTCTTAGCCTTTGCCAGTTCTGAAGTCAGTTTGCTAGTGGTCATCTAATAAGCTGTGGCTTAGCGCCCAGCCTAGCTGGCCCTACCCAGGAACACCTGCCTGCTATGGACCAGAAATTCTAAATAAAACACCTATCATAGGACCTTCAGCACTGGGCTTAAGAGTGGGAACTCTTGAGTCACAGAAACCTAGTTTTAAAACTAAATTAATACAGATGTCTCCTTCCTGGAGTTGTAAGACACGCAAACTATGTGTGTAGCAAAGTGACACAGAACAAGTAAAAAAAATGGCAGCAATTTATGGACAGTATCATTTCCTGAGGACAGCAGAGCTCTCCCAGGATGACAGGGAGGTTATCCGTGGTGTTCTGGTACAGCTTACTCTATAGATAGAGCTACAAATTCTATTTATAAGTTAGAGATTCACGAAGAAGGCCCCTGCAGTTCAACTAACATTCTATGAGTGCCTTCCAGGGGCCAACTTTCCTAGATATAGGTATAAAAAATGAATACAGCAAGTCTTTGCCCTCACAAAGCTTAAGGTTAGGACCAGGATGGGACACAAAAGCTCAAAATAGAGGTAGCGGGGCACAGAGAAGGGGCATCTGATGTTGGCCTGGGATCCCAAGACAAGATGTCTTGCAATGAGTCTTGATATCTAAATAGAATTAGGGGAGGAGCAGGAGTAAGTCAAGAACGTGTGAAATAGCACGGCATGGTGTAGAGCAGGAGCCTGGGCAGTTCAATCCTACTGCAGTTTAAAATGCAAAATGGAGTAAAGAGGGGAGAAACTAAGTCATCAGCCTTCCAAGTCTCCCTTCCTAAAAGCCAAGTCTCAGGTCATATAACCAGGGGTTCACCTCCCTCCTCAGGCACCTGAACTCCGCTGAACATGCTTCCTGTATCATTGAGACTTGAGGGATCACACCTAATTAAATGCTGAGATCAAGTTCTACAAGTCACATAAAAAATCAATTTAATTTTTTAAAAAAAGTCATGGAAGCTCATATAGCAATTACAGGGGGCACCTAGGTTCTGGAAACCTAGGGTGTTAAAAGGAGCTCCTATGACAACTCATCTTGAAATCATATGTGATTCTTTATATGTGCAGTGGTGGACCCCAATCAAGAAGACTGAGGTTTCCCATAAAGTACTAGAAGCTTTCTCCCGATACAGGAGGGCTGCCCTCCCTGGTTTCTGGGGTGTTACATGTACCATCATGCCCATACAGTGTCTCACTTTAGGAGTTGGTCCCTTCTGCATTCCTGTGTCCAGAAGCCCACTTCCCTCTGGCTTCCAAGGATCAGTCAGAACAGTGCAACCCATTGTGTATGGGGTAAAAGTTGTTCTCACAGAATCTCCAGAAAGATTCTCTGAACTCATGTGCCTTAACCCAGATGTGGTAGAGCCTTCCAGCTGATCACTCAAGCCATTTATTCTTCTCCTAGGCACATAGGGAACTGGGAGTAGAAGTGATGTGTGCCACTTCCAGGAAACCTCCTATAACTCATCCTCTGTGCTCTGCCTCCATCTAGTAACTGCACATATGTATGGCCAGAATGACCCTAGAAGTGAGATAGGAGAGCCACTGGCACCCTGGCTCCCTGGATAAAGGTGTGGAGTGAAGCAGACCTCCTTTCTCCATCCCAAGTGCCTAAGACCTGAAACCTACTTACAGTAAGCAAACAAGGAAAACACTTCAGATAGATTTCGATCACTCAAATGATAGAATTTTTTATAGTAGTTAATCTATTTTAACTAATACATCTAGCTAAATATGTTTCCATGGCTAATCTTCTGTCTTCCCCTCTTCTCTTTTCCAGAAGACAGAAAACTGCCTCCTTGTAGAAATCTGTTTTTATTAATCCAAGGACTAGTTGTTACTGTATACTTTAATCAGGGTCTGCAAAAACAAGTATCTATAAAATACCGGCTGATAAATATAGATGGATAAACAGTAAAGCTGGTGTGGTACAAAAAAAAGAAAGAAAAATTACTGGAACAAGATTTCCTCGCTTAAAGAGACAAACTCTGTATTTCATTTCCAAAAATTATTAACTTGTTAGAAGGCAGGCCATGTTCCTAGATCTATTTTTTTGAAAGGATCGGGAATCAAGAGTTTTATCTGATTATTGTCAGTTTTTGAACTCTGCAAGCTGAATAAAACCCAGCCATGCGCTACATATGAACAGACCCCCGGTTTGTGAACCGTTACTTTAAAGTGACACCGAATCTGCCTTCCAGACAAGTCTCCCAAACCATGAGTGTTGGTATTAGGTACTGTTACGGTGTGAGGGATTGTGTACCTCAATAATTCACATGTTGAAACTCAACCCCTAACGCAACAGTACTAAGAGTTGGGAGCCAGATGTTTTGAGGTGTGAGTGTAATCCTGTCATGTGACAGGCCGCGGCAGGAAGTTTCCCTAGGGCCAGGAGTTTGAGACCAGCTTGGGCAGCCACCGTGAGACTCTGGCCTCTACAAAATAAATTAAAAGGTTAGCTAATCAGGTGTGGTGGCACGTTTTGCTACTCAAGAGGCTGAAGCAGGAGAACTGCTTAAGCCCAGGAGTTTGAGTCCAAATGGGGCAACATGGCAAGGCCACACCACCAAAAATAAATAAATAAATAGATAAAGTTGGGGTCTTTAGGGAGTCATTAGGTCATAAAGGTGGAGCCCTCATGAATAGATTTAGTGCCCTTATAAGTAAGGTCAAAGAACCCCATACCTGCCCCTTCCACTACGTGCAGACACAGCAAGAGCAAGAAGGCACTGTGTGTGAACCACAGAGTGAGTCCCAGCAGGCCCCGAGTCCGAGCTGCCTTGATCTTGTACCACCCACCACTGAGAACTGTCAGAAATACATCTCTATTGTTTAAAAGTTACCTAGTTTATGTATTTTGTTGTAACAGCTCAAACTACTTTCTCTGAGACTTCAGAACTATCTCAGATGCCCACACCTCCAAAAAACCCAGCCCCAATAAGTCTCTAAAACTTAAAAAGCCAAATTTGAAAATCTGGGCAGCGCTCTGTCCTGGAACGTGAACCTTAGTGTGTTTGCTGAGCGACAGAGGTGCTGGGCCTTGCTGAAGACCTGAGAAGAGGGAGCCAACCGTACGGTGCCCTCAGTGAGCAGTGAGTCTGAGAAGCAGACTGGTGGATCTCACTGCTGTGCATCCCAGGGTGAGCCAGACAGAACTGATAGGGAATCTGTAAGCAGCCACAGGGTCAGCTTCAGACTCTAAAGAGTCAACTGTGAGTGTGGAGACTGTTGGGGGCTTAACGGACACAAAGGACCCAATTAGCCCCACTCCCGAAGGGGATGCCAAAGCAACAGCCCACCAAAGCCCTCTGGGAAAGCTGTGGAATTTGTCCAACCCCTGCAGCCTCATATAAAAGGGGTCTCTAACTGCCCCTGGCCCAGACAATCTTTGCCCTGCGCAGGTGGGTTGCCGTCCCCTTTCAATAAACCTGACCTAAACTTCTTGGCTCTCTCCCTGTCTGGTCTCTCCACACCGCTGCTCACACCTTTCAGAGACAATAAGCTCTGATCCCTTATGGTTGGCATTGCTCCCCTAAGCCACCATGCAGGAGCTCAGGGTAGAAGCAACTGCTGATAGTTACTTGGGAAATGCCCCAAGTTTGGCAAGTGACAGTACCTTATTTCGTATATGAAGAGTTCTCACACTAGGCCAGGGTCTTGGGAATAGTAAATTTTCAAAGTCTGCTGTGAGAGCAGAGTAAGCTGCTGGGTCTCCAGGGAGAGCCTCTGGTAAGTCCAGACGGCTTTCTGGAAGTCAGGGTTTTCTTGGTCTGGTTGAGCATGAGCTTTGCCAAACATGTAGTGAGATATGGATTCAAAGAAGAAAAGGATTTAAACTCTGCTTTGATACTTTCCACAAACTAAAATAAAGTTGTAGGACCCCTAGCTAACTGACTGGACTCCCTCTTGGCCAAGGAGACCCCCTCAAGATCAAATGTGCCTAGTTATGTCCATCCTATCCCTTTTTGGAGTTATTATTTTTAATAATAAGATACAAAATTATTAATAGGCCTGAGGCCATGTCAGAGATTAAAACACATCTGTAATCAATTTATTTAATAGATCACGTTAGTCTTGATATGTGTGTGTCTGGTGACTTATCTCTGATTAACAGACCTCCTTACCTTAACTTAAAAAATTCTGAGCCTTTAGAAAAAGCTTCATGTTTAAAAGCTTTTTTAACCAATTACAAATCAAGAAATCTTTAAACCCACCAATAATAACCCATCAGCCACCCCACCGCCTCCTTTGAAACGTCCTGCCTATTGCTAAACCAATATAGGCCCTCCATGCATTGATCTGATTTTGCACGTAATTTCTGTCTCCCTGAACTATAACCTCTAACCATTTTGGGACCGCTTGCTCAAGACTTCTTGGGTATGGTTCTCCAGGCCATGGCTGCAGACATTCAGCTCAGAATAAACCCCTTTAAATTATTTTGCAGAGCTTAGGTTCTTTACTATTGACATTTCTGACAACACACATATGCCTATTTGGCTACACAATTGTGAAGGGCAAATGAAATAATGTAATTAAAGCACTTACTACAGTGCCTCATCCACAGGGTGTACACCAAACAATAGCCTTTGCTATTATTACAGAGAATGAAGCTGCTCAGTGTCAGGTGATGTCAGTAGATGTTTTTGTAAGCCAGTGTTGTAAACATAATACGCACTCAGTAAATGTTTCATATCAGAATAATCGTAATTAAACCTTTAATGAGCAGGAAGCTCAGTTTCTCTTCCTGATCCTAAGGCTAAAAGGAGATGGTCCCAGAATGTGAGCTGTGTCGTATATTTACCCCGATTGTATTAGTGATGCAGGTGTGGAAGGAACTAGATGCAGAAATCATTGAAAGAGATAGTGTATCTGCAACCAATCCTAGTTGCCAAAGGGCACGGAAGGACATTTGCTAATGAGGGTAATTAAACATGCCTTACCAACCAGCAAAAAAGCCCTGCTGATGGTTGTAGTAACTAAGCAGATAAAGGAGGAAACTCTGCCCTCTGAAAAAAGAGACTGGTCATTATACTAAAAGGCTCTAACAGAAGCTGCACAAGCTCTAATGAAAGTCTACTATACCTAAGATAAGAAAAAAAGATACAGAGGTTGTCCTCCTCCCTTCCTGTCCCCTTCTTGTTTTGTTAAAGAAATTAACAACCCTGTACCTTGGCATATAACTTAAACAGATAAGAGATGCGAATCAAAGTCAGAGAAGATAAGTACTACTTTCTTAAAAAAGGGCAACTTTGCTTTGCTTCCTTTCTAATTAGTTAGCTGCTGGTAAGAGGGATACCTTGTCTTAGCCAAGAATAAGAATCTTGACTAAATCGTCAGGCTAATCTTCCTGAGACTGCTGCTATAGACCTGTCCTTGCTCTAACCATAGTCACCCACCAACAACCTAAACCGACCTCTGAGACTTATCTAACTTTTAACGATGGATAAATAAAATGTGGTTAATTTTTACAACAGAATACTATTCAGCAGCAGCAAAAATGATTCTTGAAGACTGGCCAGTTGAGACATGAAGCAAACCAGATTAGTCCCTTATCATCACAAGCCATGTTCACTTACTGTGGCCCAGTCCCCATCCAGTCCTTGAGGGTAACCCACACGCTCGGTAAAATACCAGCATGTGTATAACAAAAACCATGTAAACTTGACCAGAATGCAGCATGGCACCAGACCTGTCTCCAAGGCCGACTGTCATAAAGAGATAATATCTTCAAAAAACTAATGCACGTTATGAATCTTATTCCATTGTTAAAAAGGTTTAATGCACACCACGAAGAAATAAGATTTCTAATAGGGAGCTACATGTGAATTCTGAAAAATAAATACAGACTATTTTGAACTTCTCAAAAACAGACTATAAGTTTAAGATTTAGAGCAATTAATATCTATTCAAAAATGAAGTCTTTTGGTTAAATATACTTAAAACATAAGAATGATGAATATATGGTTTTTCTCTCTTTTAAGGAAAAGTAAATCTACCAAAAATCTCAAAAAAGTCTTGATGAATGCAGTCAAGAGAACTTTGTCAGATATCAAGACACTAAAAAGCTACAGTACCTTAAACAAAATGGGATTCTCCCAAGAATGAATAGAAAAGGTAGCAGAGCATACAGCATCTGACAGCTGCCCACAGAGCCACCTAATCACCTGCTTTATGGCAATGAACCACTGCAATGCAGTGCTGGAGGGTTATCTTTTTAATAGGTGTGTTGTATATCCATAAAGAAAAAAAACCCCAAAATTCCCATTCCTTACCTTAAATCGAATGAAAAATCAATTATAGACAGATCACTGTTTTAATATGGTAAGTAAAACAATAAAGCTTCAAGAAGATAAAATGAAGATAAAGCTTTGGGGGGATTCATTACCCTGGGGTAATTTTTTTTAAACAGGATGCAAGAACACTATAATTGAAAAAAAAAATGATAAATTTTACAACATTAAAATTTAAAACTTCTGGTCATCTACAGACATCATTAAGATAGTAAAAAAAAGTAAGCTATGGAATGAGATATTTATAACACATTTAAATGACAAATAAGTCAAGTCCATAATCAATGAAGACCTCCTATGAATCCATGAAAACGACAGAGAGCCCAATAGGAAAGCCGAAAAACAGAACAGAGATCTCATGAAAGAAAATATCAAAAGGTTAGTAAATAAGTGCATGAGAATATCCCAATTTAAGTGTAATGAGACTCACAACTTTAAAGTGGCTGACATTTAAAAAGACTGAGAAAATGGAAGTGGTAGTGAGGGTGAGGACACAGGGCAGTTAGAGCTTACCCATACACACCACAGTGGAGAGGGGAGGTACCGACTGCATCACCACTTTGGAAAACGGGTCAGAGCACATACACATATTCCATGACCCAGAAATATAATTCTTGTGTGCATACCAGCGGAAATGCAGCAGAAGAATGCACAAGAATGTTCCAACCAGTTTTATTTAAAATAACCCAACTGGATAAACATCAGTGTCCTAGTGTAATAGAATGCATAGATAAACTATGGTTAATTCTTAGAACAGAATAGTTACCTGGCAATGGCAAAAATGCACTACTTCTAAATACAACACGAATGACTCTCACAGGTATAACGCTGAATACAAGAAGCTGAGGCCCAGGGTGCCTACATAAAATTTACATGAAACTTATTTACATAAAGTCCGAAAACAGGGAATGCAAATCTGTAGTGATGGGAATAAAAAAGACTGGTTACTTTGGCAGAGGGCAAGCTGACTGTTGGAGGGTACAACAGAAACTTCTGTGGTGCTGGTAACGTTCTTTGTCGAGAGGAGTGGTGGTTATTACACTCTGGTTTTCTGCTTCTGGTTGAGATACAGAAAGGCGGCTATTAGTCATACTCTAAATCTAAAGAAACAAACTGAGGCTGAGAATGAAATGAGGCCCAACTGAATGAAAATACAGAAATGGACAAGAAGATCCATAGCTGCTTTTGTTCCTGGAGGTGGACAGAGAGGAGAAAGAAAGAAATCTGCCATTAAAATGGATAAGGACAAATCATCTAAACTTTGAAGGAAACTTAGTCACTGTGAGTGGACCGCCTTGAGGAATTTGCATCCTAGAAGTATCTGTCACCAATTTTTTCTTATAGGCCTTCACCTGCACCCTGAAGAGCTGGGATGCTAAGGAAGAATTTTAGACTTGACAAATTCCAGAGAGTGGATGAGGGTTTTACAACATAGACAATGTACCTGCTAGGAAGCTCTTACAGAATGGAGGTAAGTGAGGGTAGCAGCCTTGGAGATGGGAATAAATGAATGAAATTCATGAAATGCTTTGGTGGTAGAGGTGACAGACCTCTTGGTGTAGCATTCCTAAAGCATATACTTTATTCTGCTTTATGAGGTAAAAATCAGATGTGTAGAAAGTCCACTAGTAGTTGTAACCCATGTCTATGAGAACTGGGTATGGAAATCACAGCCTAGGCTCTGCATCTAGATGGAAATGCCATCCAAGAACCAAGGGACAACAAAAGGACACCATAGGAAGATCAGTACTGAATAAAAACAGGACAGAGAAGGTTCTAGAAAAATCTGTGGACTACTGAGGAAATGGGTAGGAGGAAACACAGTTGTGCCCAAGAGTGTAGCTGGGGGCAAAACAAACAAATAATAATAATAAAGAAAAAAGAACTCAAAAAACCCCATCATAGACCAAGGAAAGAAGAAGTTGAAAATATATGATGATGATTTTGACAGATCTTGCAATGGGTAAGTTTTACTGCTTAATGTCAAGCATCATCTACTGATAAATTCAATAAATGAAATAAATCTTTCTTAAAATAACTGTAATAATAAAGGCGCATACACAATTTCTTGATGGGATTGGTGGGGAAAGAGGAGAGGTTCATCCGTCCCAGCCCCTAAGATGTTAAGAACTACCTTGGTTCTGTTCAGCACCCAGGGTGGCTCTCTGGTTATCACTACTTCTACTGAAGCCGCATTAAATCGCATTTGGGTTTCTACCTTGAAAATTATGCACAGTGATGTAAAAATAAAGTACTGGAAGGAAAAGATTTTACGGAAGAACAAGATCCATGTATGTTTGTCCATCTTGAACACAGCCTTGAAAAGTGAAAGGATAGATTAATTAAAAGAGTATGCCGAACATGAATTTTAATAGTCAAAGATATCTAGTAAGAAGACACTCTAGGGAATGTCAGAGCCTTTGTAATTAGAGAGTGCTCAAAACAGCTTCACACACATCACTCAGGTTTCTGCCCCATTTTCACTATGCATCTCCTCTAAATGGGACGGTTGAGGTATTAGAAACTAAGAACTAGACATGGAATCAGAACCTGAGGCCGAGTCCTGGCTCTGCCAGGTACGAAGTCAGAGCGCAAATCACACAACTTTCCGCAGATGTAAAATGGAAAACTCTAGCGGGCTACCACTAAGATGAAATAATAATGGATATGAATGTGCTTTGTAAAAGACAAAGTGATATATCATTTCTTCAAAGAGGTGAAGGGGAAATATACATTCATAAAACTTTGCTTACCCTCAATGAACAACCCTATCGCTGTCTACATGTACACTTAAGACAGTATACACTTCAATTTTCTGGTAATGATGCAAAACTCAAGAGGTTCTTTTTAGTCTAACATTTGTATTAGTAAGCAGAAATGATATAACTATTAAACCTATCTAAAAATTACCTGTCACAGTGATTTCTTAAGGATTCCATCACTATCTTCCACATCATTTCAAGAAGACACCATGTGACAGTAGTTAACTCAGGCTATAGGATCAGACAGACCTGCACCCAAATTCTGCACTTGTTATTTTGTAAGGGTATGGTTTTGTGGGTTCCAATCTTGGTTTTCTATTACAAAAGTGGAGATATTCACAGTACTAGTATCACAGATATCAAAGATTTAAGAGATGGCATTGCTTCATGTGTTAGCAGAATGCCTGGCATATAATATACACCTTACAAATGTAACTTATGGTAACATCTAAAATGTTGTCTCCAAGCAGATGAGATCTTTGCTTCCCATTTATTGGTCCTTCTTATACATGAATACGTATGCTATTCCATATGGATATGCTGATTCAGAAGCTCACATTATTTAATAACCAGAAGGGAATTTTGACATTTATTGAACAACTGCTATGAGCCAAGGTGCATGATAGACACTACAGACACAAAACCGTTGCCTCTAACTTCAAATACTTCTCAAGAATATGAGACACTTGAGGGTACACATTTGTTAATTCTGCTCACCAAGATATTTTTAGGAATTAAAATAGTGTCTGGAATCCTGGCTTTGCTTGGTAAACACTTAAGGAATGAACAGGATTAGTGTTTTTTCTACCATACATATAAATCTCTAGATCCAGTGCAGAAGCTACTTGTTCCTGTATTTTGGTTATATGATGAAAAAAAAAAACTGTTAAAAATGTGTGACACACCTCTCAGGGGGTGGGACACTATTAAAAGAAGGATTTCACCCAGCAAACGCAAGCAACGTTACCTGGCTCATAATACCCTCAATGATTCCCCAATAATAAAAAATAAATAAATAAAGTCCTTACTAGTACAAGTAAAACTGAAATTCAGTTTAAATCTTGGGTACCTTGAAACAGTATTAATCATTTCCTTACAAGATAAACACAATGACATTTGCCACTTTGAAAACAAATTCAGGAAATGTTCAACCAAGCATGGCAAAGAATTCACCAAGTGACTGATGCCAGAGACGGAACCAGGTGCCTTTTTCTCCCTGCACTTATTGGTACTTTCTACTATTTATTTTACATGATCATACCTTTCCTTCTAAAGTCTTAAAATATTGCTCACCTGGTCTTCTTCTCCTCCGCCTTCTTCATCATACTTTAAAATATTATCTCTTACATCATCTTCCGGATCAATTAAAAGTTGCTTCGCCTGGCGTTCTTTATCCCGCCGTTTCATCCACACCACAAACATCAGAACGAGGACTGAAGAGTAAAAACAGATGATACTGTCATTTTTAGAGGCTGACCTAGCTAATCGCCGTACTCAACCCTAACAACTTAAACCAGGGCCCAGACTTGTAAACGATCTTTCACTCCATTACCTATTTCTGGCATCCTCCTTTTAAAGCCATAACATGATCTGGCATCGCATTAAGACATGTAAGACCAAGCAGGTCCAGGCATTGGAGGAGCATTCCAATTCCTGCTGCCCTGAAAACTCCCTGGGTGAACGTCTCTGTCCTCAGCTTTATCACCTACACATGGGGACAAAAGCTTCCTCTATCTTCACTTGGCCTTGCTAGAGGACAGATGCTTTTCACAGAGTGTTTTACAAATTCTAAGGACACCGAACAGCAGTAAGTTAAATTGTTACTTCTTGTTTTATTCAGGTTGGTCAGTGATAGTTACACCCCCACGTTTACAGAGACTGGCACTTCTCCAGGGGTCCAAGCCCTGCTTAGATGACTTAGGTAGTAATTTGGGACCAGGTCAGCAATTGGATCTGGAGGGTTTTGGCTCCCAAAGGCTGGTGTGTTTCTATCTTACTCTTCTGCATTCTCCTCTGTATTAAACTGCACTCTTTGGCTAGGAAGGCTAGGGGATTAGTTTCAGCCCTGAGATAACATTAGGCTTTCGTGCTTTACATTTGTGCCAGGTCTAGAACCATAAATTTTCCAGAGAGTTGATGTTAAAATCAGCGCCAATTCATTTTCCTTCAAAATGCCACAGTCCCTTCTTCATTGCTATCATCCGTCATACCTAAGTCTTTCCTGATAAGATTGGCATCTACGGCATCTACGGCACATTTCAGTTGAAATGGAAATACGTCCCAAAGTGCACATCTATGAACGAATTCTGTCTAAAATCTGGGGGTATCCGTTTACCTTCTGAAGCAAAAGATTTAATGACTCCTATTTGAGCACATTTTTATTATTGGCCATAAAAGTAAATATCCTCCTTTTAAAGCCAGATAACATGATCTCATTTGCCATTGTTCCAGGGCTAAATCTAGCAAGTGGATTATTAGTATAGCATGCAGGTTTCAAATTATAGCCAAAGTAGTCTCCACACAGGAAGTAAAAAATGCTCAGGCTTCTTAGTAATTGCTTAGAATAAAGGGACGGAATTCTAAATTACCAGAACACTTGTAAATGGAGAAAACATAAAAGAAATGGCCAACGTTTTCAAGAAAGTGATTGGTGCATAGCATGATCGTCCAATAAACCGAGTCCTGCTGCTATCCACAATAAAACACAGGGCCCAGGCAATTTATTCTTTTAACCTACATGCTTAGAAGTGGTTCCTAAAGTACTTTCCAGTGGTTAATTTTTTGCATTCCATTGAACCAAAGATTGCAAAGTACCTTCAAAAGGAGCAATTCCTTAATCTACACTTACTCAAAAGGCAGGCAATTTATTGAGCTGCGTAATCATTTCTATTATCCAACGTGCGGTACGTGAAGCCCAAGCTCTTACTACTGTACGCAGCCCTTCAGAAACAAATACCTTGATGCTTGCGGGACGGGAGCTGGCTGCTGACTACGCTGTATGTGAAGGAAAGTGAAGAAAAGCAATACACTTATTTTCCTAAATCATCAACTACGTGCCATAAATCCGTACTCAAATCATAAGATGGGTGCTCCAACTTGGGACTGTTTAACTGTTTTCTAGGAAAAGAGTCATAGCCCCAAGAATCAGCATCCATTGGAAAAGGGGAAAGAGAGTGGAAGAGGCTGGCTGATGAGGCTTGCTGCAAACCTGCCAGGGCTTCAAACAAGGTGCAGAGTTTTTTCTTCTTCTTCCTTTCCATTCTAAAGTGGACTTGGTTGTCCCACATATTACTGGCAAAAAAATGCTCAGGGGTCAAGAAGAGTTGTTAGATTACTTTGCCAGGCAACGTAACAACAAGTGACATTGCAGAACGTTCTAGAAACCTGGACGAGTAAAGTACTCACTGAGCAGGATGATGATGCAGAGGAGGATGGCGATGATGGCGCCCGTGCCAAGCCCTGCACCCACAATCCTGTCCACGTCCGTGCAGTCCCCGTTGGAGTCACACTGGCAAACCTTCACGCGCAGGATGGAAATGTTTGATTTGGGAGGATTACCCGAATCTGTGATTATGATGGGAACTTCATAGATACCGGCCTCAAGAAATTTTATCTTTAAATTAAGCTGAGCAAAGTCACCTATACAAATAGAAAAAGGAAAAAAAAAAACATGGTTTATTAGTTATTATCTAACACAATGAAAATCACATAGCATTTTCCAGAATGTATTTACTACCTAACAATACACATAAAGAGGACTGCAATGGTGCTGCTTTGTGGAGATTTTTATTTTAAACGTTTTTAAGGTCTTACTTAAATTTAAAGTAGCTTTTAAAATATGTTTAATGAGAAGATTAGGAAGCACATAGAAATTAACTTTTCATACCAGGTCTCAAAACCTCTCAACTGCACATATATCCAAATAATTAACCTGTTCTCACCATTAAGCCGCGTGATGGTCCAATTTTTCTTAATAGTCGCTGGAGATAAAGGAAGATCAAAAGCAAACGGTCCAGCGTTCGGATCAATGTCATAATCAAGTGCTGTAATGTTAATTGAATTGGGGTCTGGAGTTTCGCAGGTCTCTGCCTCTTGAGGTAACACTTGAGGGGCGTTGTCATTAATATCAAGTAAATAGATCTGCAGCGTTCCTGTTCCACTCATAGGTGGAATTCCTTAAGGGAGAAAAATCACAAACTGGTGGTGAACAGTTCTTTTCAATGAGCCTCAATTATGATGAAATTCTCAAAGCTTCTTGCCCTTATCACCGTGTAACTCTGGGAAAATCTAGTTGTCACAGCATCTGGATAAACTTGTTTCTAGAACAAAGCTACTTCTTGCTTCTTTCCTAGGATGGCTCCGAGCTGACATGGTGGTTCTGCAGGAGCTGAGCATAGCAACAAAGAATGGTGCCCCTGCTGTCCAGCCATCCTGCCCAGAGATGCAAAACTCAACGATCTTGTGGACCCTGCTCTTTCAGTGGAGAATCAAGGCATGTGCAGGAAAGAACATAAGAATGCTTCTAAAGCTGCAACCCAGCTGTGACCTGTTGGAAGAGTCTGCAGACCAGTGACACTTTAGTGACACACAGCCCTCATCTTGATGAGGAACACCATAGGGAAAAGAAATGATATTCACTGGCCAATCAGCCACCTGCCTGAGAAAGTATCAGGTAGCTCTATGTACCTTATTTCATTGTAATCCCATGAAGCAGGTTTAAACAGATGAGGAACTGAGTCTCTGCAAATTGCTTTCAACCACACACTGTTAGAAGTGGTGGGCTGTCACTAAGGATTGGTCTGACCCAAATCCATCCTCTTTCCAGTATGAAATGTTGTCTACCACATTATGTAATAATTTAGCCAAAGTGATTGGCTTCTGCTGTATTATAAACATTTTGTAAATAATTCTATATGCTGAAGCCCAGAGATTTAAGTGACCTACCCAAAGTCATGCAACTAGGAAGGTGGACACACATGCATAATCCTTAGGAGGGGATCAGGAGGAATCTTTTAAGAACCTCTTTTACGAACACGATGGCTCTGAGAGCAGGGACCACGAGCATTATGATATGTTATAGTCTGGATACAACCATTAGTTTCAGAGGAATCCTGTTATAACAGCTTTATGGAACAGGCAAACAACAAAATGATCTATCAATAATGAAAGTAGGGCACAGAGAGTACCTATAAGAGCTTGCCCAATTGTGAGGGAGCAAAACTGGGCCTCCAAATTCTGCCTTGTGATTTAAATTCAAGTGCAATTGCAAAGCAACATAGCTACATAGCTTCAATAGCTCACTTCTCTCTCATATCAAATGCTCTTTCAATTAGAAAACAATGCACTTCGGTAAATGAGAAATCACATTCAACCCACATACATATAATTTTATGGCTCTCTAAATCTCAACATCATGGTTGAAGACATATTACTTTAAGTTCCACTACAGGGGAAAGCTTCTCTATACATATGGCAAAAAAGCATAAAACAGTCACGAACACTGTACTTTGATGCCTGATGGCAGAAACTATTCCTACCAACTTCCAACTCTAAGCATTTGAACAGGAGGTCCTACGTTAGGTAGTGTAAGAATTATTACTTTGGCCCCGGTACCATATAGATTTACTATAGAGAGTAATTTCATTGAAATTTAATATATGAGATTTGGAAAGTTTCATTGAAATTGTTCTTATCAAAAGTATAATTTAATATATGAGATTTGGAAAGTTTCATTGAAATTGTTCTTATCAAAAGTATTGATAGACAATGTTTTTCAAACTGCACATCTTGACTACCACATTGAAACCTATTTTATTAAATGCTAACATTCATAGTCAAACACTAAAAATACTTTTAAATATAGTAGATGTTGGTCAGGCATGATGGCTTTTACACCTGTAATCCTAGCACTTTAGGAGGCCAAGGCAGGCGGATCCCTTGAGGTTAGGAGTTTGAGATCACCCAGAGAAACAGTGAGACCACCATGTCTACTAAACATAGAAAAAATAAAATAGCTGGGTGTTGTGGTTGTGGGACTCTGGCACTTGTCCCAGACACTCTGGAGGCTGAGGCCGGAGGGTTGCTTGAGCCCAGGAGTTTGAGGTTGCTGTGAGCTATGATGATGGCACTGCACTCTAGCCTGGGTGACAGAGAGAGACCCTGTGTCAACAAATTATATATATGGGGGTACTGAAAAGATACATACACACTTTAAGAATGAAAAAAATGGCATTAGAATTGTAATACTCAAGTCACATCTGACTTCTGCAATGATAAGAGATACAAGATGCTGTATACAAGATAACAAACATTATCAGTATATATTGAGTATTACAATTTTAAACAGTTTTTTTCTTTCTTAAATGTGTATTCATTTTTGGCACCCTCAGTATATACTGCATATAATTTGATAGCCAGATAGATGTCATTCAGTTTTGAAACTATGAATGCATATGTAGTAAGAGAAATATTTGAGTGTTTAGTCTGTGCCAGGCACTGTTTTAGATGTTCTATGTACAAGCCATTATATTTTTCTCAAAACACTATGAGTTAGGAACTGACAACATTATCTTTATCTAACAAAGAAAGGAAAGTGATGAATTTAAAACCTCACTGCCAATCCCACAGTTAGGAATCAGGAGAGTTGAGGTCTGGACCGGGGGTCAGGTAGAACTCCAGAGCTTGAACTCCTAAAACCCCCATTACATGGAGAGCTAACAAACAAAATAAGCCCATCACCAGGTTTACTTAAGTCCCTTTTATCTTATATAGCCAAAAAAAAAAAAAAAAAAAAGTGCTCATCTATTAATCTCACCCAACCAGAACCCAGCAGAGATTCAGAAAGGAAAAAAAAAAAAGTGCCAGAGTATTTGTTCCAAAATCAATACTCTAAAGCTCGGCTTGGCGCCTGTGGCTCAAGTGGCTAAGGCGCCAACCACATATACCTAAGGGGGCAGGTTCGAATCCAGCCGGACCGCCAAACAACAATGATGGCTGCAACCAAAAAATAGCCGGGCGTTGTAGAGGGCACCTGTGGTCCCAGCTACTTGGGAGGCGGAGGCAGGAAACTCGCTTGAGTCCAGGAGTTGGAGGTTGCTGTGAGCTGTGATGCCAGAGCAATCTACCCAGGGGGATAGCTTGAGGCTCTGTCTTAAAAAAAAAAAAAATACTCTAAAGCTCAATTTATGCATAAAATTAAGAGTTTCTTAGCCCATGGCAGACATTAGGAAAAGGAAGATTGCTAGAGACACACATACTAATGACAGCAAACAGACTAAAAGAAATATAGAAGAACCAAGCTCAGAAACACCACGTCTGCACAGAGTCTCAAGGCATCCAGGTGTGGCAGGGCACTAAGCCCACAGTGTTTATAATCATGCCAGGCTAAGGTGGATGGTATGTGGACAAGGAGAATATCCTTTTCAGAGGACAAGGAAGTAGGTTATAGAAGGCCCATGAGAAATGCAGCGTAAAAGTTGAGGCCTCAGAGTAATAAAGGTCAGTTTCCTAGACAACTGAGGTTTAAGAACACCTCAATTCCTGTGCATCTGCACTCTGTAATCAGCATACAGCGAATACATTTAATTACGTACCATTGTCAGAAGCAAGGAAGGTAGCATTATATATATTGTTTTTCACATTTGGTGATTCTCTGTCCAAAACAGCAATTGTAGTTATTTGCCCATTCACAGGATCTATTTTCAGCCAGTTGGCAGGATCAGATAATTTTGTGTATCTATAAAATGAAGAGTGCAGTGTTTAATTTTTTGATATGAAACTTAAAAAAATAGAGCATATTTTATAGGTTTAATTCCAAATGCAACCAGCTCATTAGCTTGCATGTTAGTAGTAGCTAGAAATACAGCTTTAGTATAGACAAGTGTCTCTGTGGCAGTGATTCTGGCAGGCCTGTAAAGGTTGCGTTTGGTCAGACACAGCAACATTCTGCAGGCCTTTTGAGGGGTACAGTCTCTCAGTTGTGGGGTAAGGCAGATTAGAAAGATCTCTTTAGGCTCTGGTTCACATCAGTCAGTATCAACAACACAGATAAAATAGCTCAAATTACCTCCTAAATAAGGAGTAGCCTTAATCTATTGGCCTTCAGGGAAATTAGAAGTTGAACTCTGTACCACAAGCACTCCTGAAACATCTTCCCCCCTCATCATGGCGGAGGTGAAGTCTCACTGGAGAGACGCCACAGTCCCTGTCTCTACATGGATCCTTCACACTGGGCCAGCCCTCAGATCTGCACCTTCTCAAAGGAAGCCCCAGCATGAGGCTGCATCAGCAGATTTATTAGCTTAAATTACTTTATTTTTACTCAGGGCAGGGGTAAGCTACTCAAGCTTGGACAGCCAATTTACAGCCTGGAAAAGATATGCTATGTTTGAGAGATAAAAGTTGTAGGATTTCAATGCACCTATTACCTGGCAATTTAACTATCTTGATTTTAATATATAGAGAAGTGGGGAACATATGCAGTTATCTGCAGCAATAATGTAATAAGTTAAATAGAAAATGAGCTAATTCTAAAAATGATCATCACCAGCCATGGATAACTTCAGGGAGAATGGGGACCAAAGATCCCATTCTGGGTAGGGAAAACACCCCCGAAAGGGGAAAAACAGAGAAATAAGCTGAGCAAGGTAGAATAAAAACAATTTAGCTAGCTTACTTTTAAACTAACAGTTGAATTACTTATCCAGGCAGTTTCTGCTTTTTCTGGAAGGTTGGCCTGCAAGGGATAGAGCTTACAAACATCCTGGGAGGGAACATCAACTAGGCTGTCCCTTGCCCAGTCAACAGCCAAAGCAAATAGCCATTGTGGGGATTTGTATAATGGCCAGGGCAGAGATCAAGGGAACAGCTCAAGTCCTGAGATATGGGCAGGAGAGCTTGTACCCTAACCATAGAGGAAGAGGTTCCAGGTGGAGATAAGGGGAAAATTCTTCTTTCCCACCAATTCTACAGAGAACTGATGCCACGTTGTCTACGCCACAGAGAAATTAGAGGGGTCTAACCTCCCCCAAGGGATCTGTGTGTGTGACCAAAGACAGGAGGCTGTCCCCATGCAAGGCTCAGGTTCTGCATTTCTCAAGGCTGCCCAGACCCTTAAAGTCAATGATTATAGATAGAATAAGAACTAACATGCTTCAGAGAAACTGCTCACTTTTCTACTCCCTTCCTCAGCTTACCCTCTCAGCTAAATGAGAAAATGGCCTTCAGTAAAAGCTGGGTGGAACAAAGACTCAGGCCCACCCATGGAAGCCCCACAAGCTAGTGGTGGTCCCCTGTGTTCCGTCTTTGAAAACTCTATTCTGTGTGCCCTGTCTCTTTATCTCTTGACTCTTTTAATTTCATTTTTCCCAGTTGATCGCCAGCAGTTCTACAGTCTTACAGGACCCTGCCCCCGGCAGGTAACAGTCTTATGGGACTTTCACTCTCATATCAGGAGGGACAAATTAGATTTTGCTGAGGTTGGAAATCTTTATAGATATGTTTTATAAGTCTAATAACTACTGTACAGGTAAGGGATGAAATAATTAGCTCCTAGATCTCGGTTTTGGCAGAAGCTTTCTTTTCTTCACAATGCATGGAGGAGAGAGAATGCTCTAAGCTTCTGACAGCTTCTCACTGACTCACTGTAGAGCCTTTTGTGGTGTTTGGTATCAAGGCATAGGCTAAATAATTATTAAACACTTTTTTAAAGGAAAGGTGGTAGAAACAAAGAGGCAGGAGACAATGCTTTTTTCAAATAACACACAAGTAGATCCATTCTTCTATTTCTGATCTAACATACTCGCAGATTTACCGAGAGGAAAATTCATCAGAGAATTTTAAATTATCTTGTAATAAGTAGTTTTCTTTCCAGTGAAAATTTCTTACTCAACTAGTAAATTAAGCAAATTCTATGCATAGCATAGAATATAACATCAATTACAAAAACACCATAAATGGTATTGCATACCTAATATTTTGCTGCATATATCGATCTGGGTCCTGAGCAATAAATGTTGTCAACATGGTACCAGAATGAAGTCCTTCTTCTTGGCGAATGATCTTAGGATTTGGGGCAAAATAAGGATTTTCATTTACATCAATAACTGTAACAGACACAGTTGCAGTTGACTGAGGTGGGTGCTGAATTCCCTTGGCTAATGGCACTTGATTTTCTGCAGCAACAGTAAGGACAAACATTCTATTTGTTTCGAAGTCAATTGGCTGGAACAAAGAAAAAGAGAAACCATATTTTCACAGGAAATAAGAATATCTGCATTCTGAAGTTTATTCTTCTGTCAATTCTATTTCCAAAACATTCACTTTTTTCATGTTGAAGTGCCTCTAAAATCTCTGGAAAACATGCAATTCACGTGGTTGATGATCGCAACATTCATCTCAATTTATAAAACTCAGGCAGTTCCAAGATTTATGTTCACAAAATAATGCACATGAATATTACATAGATCCATTTATTTAAGTGCATACAAAAATGTGACCATTCTTAAAAACAGCATTGTTGATAAAAAATACCAAATAATAGGCTCGGTGCTCGTACCATAGCTCAGTGGTTACAGCACCAGCCACATACACTGAGGCTGGTGGGTTTGAACCCAGCCTGGGCCAGCGAGGCAAAGCAACAATGACAACTGCAACAACAACAACAACAACAACAAAAATAGCCAGGTGTTGTGGCAGGTGCCTGTAGTCCCAGCTACTTGGGAGGCTGAGACAAGAGAATCACTTGGCTCGGTGCCTGTGGCTCAAGTGGCTAAGGCGCCAGCCACATACACCTAAGGTGATGGGTTCATATCCAGCCCGGGCCCGCCAAACAATGACGGCTGCAACCAAAAAATAGCCAGGTGTTGTGGTGGGCGCCTGTGCTCCCAGCTACTTGGGAGGCTGAAGCAGGAGACTCGCTTGAACCCAGGAGTTGGAGGTTGCTGTGAGCTGTGATGCCATGGCACTCTACCCAGGGGGACAGCTTGAGGCTCTGTCTCAAAAAAAAAAAAAAAGAGAATCACTTAAGCCCAAGAGTTTGAGGTTGCTGTGAGCTATGACACCATGGCACTCTACAGGGGTGACATAGTGAGACTCTGTCTCAAAAAAAAAATAAAAAAATTAAGATCAAGTGAGAACATAATAATCTAAATTTTACACTCTCAAACCCCTATACAAAGATCACTCCTCATCCAGAAAAGCCTTTATCAGTCTGTGAAGAATTGAAGAAAATAAACCAATGACCAAGAAATGTAATTAAAATGAAATAAAGCCAAATTTGTTTGATTTAAAAAATGTCTTTCATAATTTGAAATACACATTTTAATACAAACAAAGCCCTTTTTAAAATAATAATGTTTTCACAAGTCAGATATTTTTCTTTCCCCCTTTCTTAGCAAATGATAAAATTCTGTTGTCTTACAAAGTGATTCTGGGTATTGTACTGAACTGTAAAAATCCTGTACAGCGCCCTAAACAAATTCAATGCAAAAATAACCCTTTACTTAAATATTAACTTTCAAAGTTCATTGACTCTTGCTGTCAGTAGAAAGGCTACCAGGAGTCATGTGACCAGACTAGATGTTCACCTTTGATTTCCCTGGATCACCTTCTAGTGGAAATGCAAATAATCATTACTATGCAATAGTTAATAGGGAAAAAAAAGAGCACCAAACACTCTCCTGCCATCACTGGTAGCCTGAGAATGATCAAGAGGTGATGCTCACGAGAAAGCCATTTTTTTCAGCACAAACTACACCAGCTTCTTCTTTTTTTTTTTGGAGACGGAGCCTCAAGCTATCCCCCTGGGTAGAGTGCCGTGGTATCACAGCTCACAGGAACCTCCAACTCCTGGGCTCAAGCGAGTCTCTTGCCTCTGCCTCCCAAGTCGCTGGGAGCACAGGCGCCCGCCACAACTCCTGGCTATTTTTTGTTTGCAACCATCATTGTTGTTTTGGCAGGCCCGGGCTGGATTTGAACCCGCCACCTTAGGTGTATGTGGCTGGCACCTTAGCCACTTGAGCCACCAGCTTCTTACCCTAAATCACCTCCTCACATCTTCAAACACATCGGGTTTTCTTTTAGCTATAAAATCCTCAATTCTACTTCCCTTTCTAAAGTATTTTAAACAGGACAGTGTCGAGAGAAGCCAGGAAGAAAGACTGTAATATTTTGAGTGGTTTCATTAGCCACATTAAACAGTTCCGATGGGACATTCCTTTATGCTAAGTGGCATATTCACAGCTCTAAGTCCTTTAATGCCTACGAAGCTCATTTATATGTCACAGCAACGTTATGACTTGGGTACCATCATCAGCTGCACTTTCTGCATGGGGAACCTGAGGTTTACAGAGATCAAAGAGCCAGCCATGAGCACACAAGTTCCTCACAAGGTGTCAAGAGCAGAACTGAGATTCCAACCCAGAGAGATAGGCTGTGGGCTGTGCTCTCAATCACCATGCCGTGTGTCTTCAGAGTTTCCAACACCCATCCCGTTTTACAGAGGGTACCAAAAAAAATAACACTTTATGTGATTTTATTAACCTAGGTATTACTTTTCAAAGTTGAACTGAAGATACTGTTACTGGTCATGGGGGCCCAGCCATGCTGCACATATCCATTTTACCTGCAGTTTGTATACTTTCAGGGAATGATTGATTTTACTTCCAACAAGATCTCTTAACATGTGTATATGCTCTGTGGGCACCTTCAGTATTCAGCCATATACCTAATTCTTGGCACTGGCACCTTACTGTACCTTTCTGTACTATGTATGAGTCTAACTGTTGGGTTCATGTACAAGAGTGAGTGGGAGGCAAAGAAGTAATCTCTTTACTGGGCGGTTAAAAGGAAGGGATGCTCACTTCAAAGGGCTTTGACATCATAGCTGCGCCAATATTACACCCCAAGAACATAACCTTTGTTTCCAGCATGCCATTGCCTTGTTTTGGTTCTTTTTTGACAATTAAAGATCAGAAAAAAATAATTTCTTAAAGTCTTGAAATTAGCATTTAAAAATAACCTCATAAATGCAAAACGCTTCTAAGCTGTAGGCCCTCTTCTTGCTTACTCATTCCATTTTACATCTGTGAAATTTTCTCGTTTGGTCCCTACCTGCCAATACTCTAAATTGCTGTAGACATGAACAGAGCAGGTGTGATGTCTCATTCTTACAGCTATCAATGGCGATCTAAACTTCAGAATGTGATCTATCATTCACAGCTCAACTGCACTGATGGTTAACACTGTTGAGGTCAGTCCTGTCTTCAGATTGCTCAAAGCGTCCAAACTGATTTAAAAACGTATTTCAGTGATAATGTGAAAGCCTCAAGGTTAATTAAACAATAACACACAACTTCCCCCAATATAGATGAATTTCACATCCAGAGATGTGTGAAAATTTTTTTCTAAGATTCAATGGCAAAATAATGGGGTAGGGAGGCATATAATGGTCTTTGCTGAGTGGCTGCCAGAGAGCTCAATGGCCCAAGGAACACTCACTTTTACCACGGTGACCAGCCCGTCATTGCTGTTAGGGTCGGTCTGAATGGCGAACCGTCCTGCAGGGTCCCCGCCACTGATCCTGTACACTGCATTCCAGGCTTGTGTGTGAGGCTGATCCTTATCCGTCACAGTTAGATTAGCTACTATGACATCGACCCTGTTCTCAGGGACTTCGCCATAAAACTGCAAGAAGGACAAACTTTGGTCAGAAGAACAACATGGCCACATCAGGACAACTTGATGGCCAACCACCCCACCTGGTTTTACTGCCCCATTAAATACATATATATATATATATATATATATATATATATATTTTTTTTTTTTGTAGATACAGAGTCTCACTCTATCACCCTTGGTAGAGTGCCATGGTGTCACATAGCTTACACCAACCTCCAACTCCTGGGCTTAGGCAATTCTCTTGTCTCAGCCTCCCGAGTAGCTGGGACTACAGGTGCCTGCCACAGTGCCCGGCTATTTTTTGTTGCAGTTTGTCTGGGGCCAGGTTTGAACCCACCACTCTAGGTATATGGGGCTGGTGCCCTACTCACTGAGCCACAGGTGCCACCCCCTCCCATTAAATCTTTATCATTTACCCTAAAGGAATCCAGGTAACCACGGCATTTATGTTTGTCTTTAAAAATACTATAACACTTTTCAGTAGTCCATTTTCCCCCAAATTATGTTACAGTTTCATTAATATTAAAATTAGCATCTGTTTTTGAGTATCTGGGTGATTTATATGAGGTTGGGGGAAAGAATTTGTCTGTGGGAAATGATTTGCCTCCAGATACAGAAAATTATAAGCTGACGAAGTAGCATAAATCAGTGATGCAGTAGCTCCTGCACCTTTAAATATATATAAGTATTTTGTTAGACACAGCACAAAGTCTTGCTGGGACATTTTTACCGGGCAGCATGTGTCAGTAACTTTAATAGTGGACTTGGAGACTACGAAGAAACCAATTACTTGGATGCCTTATTTAAAGCCCTGGTGACAGAAATGTCTGAGTCAGTAGCCATTTTGCTCTTAGGTGAAGTAAGTTCCACCTCGGTTTAACAGTTTTATTATTCATGACAAAAGTTCTCAGTAATGGAACACAGACCCAACGCTGTGTGAGTGGCAGCTGTACTTACTGTCATGGCAGTGAACTCTGGGGGATTGTCATTGACGTCTGTCACCGTGATGACGGCCGTGGCTGTGTTGGAAAGGCCGTATGTGGGGTTGCCTTCCATGTCTGTAGCTTGAATTATTAACGTATACTGTTGCACTTTCTAAAGAGACATAAAGATAAGAACTTAAATGAAACTAATTCCTCACCAAGACATAACAGTTGTTCTGCAAATGGCTCTTTATTACACGTGGAGAGGACGACATCATTCATTCTGATTAACATGACTTAAAATTTCTCAAGTGGAGTTTACTTTAACTTACGAAGCACAGGTCTGGTCCTTGTCTAGAGAGATTTAACTGTGTATATTCACTTCTACTCTGCAGAAAGCAACGCACTGCAGATGTGTGAAATTCACAGCTACGCGGAAACCTCCATCTGGTTGCACCCTTTCCCTTCACAAGACCGTGATGGAGTATTTAAGCCATTTGGTTTGTATTTACATCCTCACATGTTAAGCTCTACCTGGTTTGGTCTACTAAAGACAACGAGGAATCTCAAAAGAGAGAGAAGAAAATGCATGCAATTTATAAAGTATACGGCTTTCTTTTATATATTCATAAATATATTCTATTATAACAGGGCTGATACAGTATCTTCCCTAATTCCCATTAATATAAACTATTCAAAACTGCACAGAGAAGATATTCTTTAACAAAGTGAAACTTAACTAAGGAGCATATGTTTAGGACCTTAGTCCTGGACCATACAAGGTATTTAATAGTTGCATATTCAATGGATTTGGGCATATAGCTCATTGCATACAATACTTTGAGTACAGACCTACCACGTACATAGATACGAATACATTTACATGTAGATGATCATTATCAAACAGGCATCTACTACTTTGAAATTCCAGGTGGACTATTTTAAAAGGGAGCCAGACTAAGCTGTGATGTGTCTAAGAGAAAACGTTGAGATTGTCTAAGAAGTGAGACACTTGCTGACAAAGTTTTTTATCAGGAGAACCGAGCTGAAAACAGTCTCTACAATCATCTAGAATCACTGAGGGAAATGGCAAAGAAAAAAAAGAAAAAACAACTATAGATCATTTTCATAAATATTAAAACATTCTGAACAATAAAATCCCCTTCTTCATACAAAAATAAACTGTCACTGCAAAGTGCGATTTTCCCTGATTCTAAACATAGCTAGCATTATGAATAGCCATTCTTCAGGGATTTCTGCAGCTTGGCTAGAACAGACACAAATTGTAGCTTTTGATTTAGTTGTCAGAGGGCGGGGCCCGCGAAAGAAAGGGGTAGGAGGGGAAGCCACACCTCCCACATTAGGTTTTCACTCTGTCCATCCAAGTGCCAATCTCTAGCAGTTTTCTTAGTTATTTTTTGTCTTCCTCAAAGAGAAATGTCAGATTTTTTTTGAATAAAAAAGAAACTACAAAGAAACAGTGCTGGTGGAATCATTTGAAATTTTCACTATAATGCTAGCGTCGGCTATGACACGATGGTTTCTTTTTCCAATGAAGAGTGTCACTTTAGTGAGAGGATTTTGCGGCCACTCAGTCCAGCTTCCCATCTGAAAACCATGAAAATAAAAAAGGGGAGGGGGTGAGCAGAGAGAGGAAGAAGGAGGGGGGTGTGGGGAAGGGATTTGCAGAGAGAGGGAAGGAGGGAAGGGAGTGGGGTCCTGGTGTGTGCCACACCTTTTGGGGGCAAGACACGATTGTAAGAGAGACTTTACCTAACAAATGCAATCAGTGAAACCTGGTTTCTTGGACCTGCAATGAATCCCCAACAATAAATTAAAAAAAAAAAACAAAACTGTTATGGCTTTTAAAATGCCATTTTTCTTGGATGCTATTTGTGTAAACAGGTAAATATCCAAAAAAAAAAAAAGAGAAGAAACAAAAAAATTGGAGCTTATTTTTTTAAAAAGCCCTATAGGCCCCTAGATAGTATAAGAGAGGATGGTTCTTTCCTAATGCTTGTTCTATAAAAAGTCTTTAAAATTATATAATTGCGTAAGATATACAATTTTCCACTGAGCTGCAACCTTGGGATCAGTAGCTAATATTCCAAATTTCCCATTGCTTCAACCTAATCTTGAAATCTTGAATCTTTAAGTTACAAAAGAATATTTGTTATTTCTAAAATACAATGCCTTTTTAAGTACAGGAAAACTCACTTGGTAAATAACATCATCTCCACTTTTGGACGCCTGATGGGTAAAATGATACTACATTTAGGAAGGAAGCCTTGACAGCTTATGTTTTCAACAGCCAAACTATTCAGAGTTTCCTGTCTCATTTAGTCATTGGGCATCTGGTTCTGAATGACTGACATTTAGATTCCCTAAGAATTCGACTTCTCGCCCTCACGATCCCTCAGCTGATCAAGAGAATTCTGCTTAAAAACTTCTTCACACTTCCTATTCTAGGTGAGATCAAATCTTAACTCAGCTGCTTGAAGGAAACTTGCCTCCTTCACCAAAGCCATCCGGTGGCGTTCCCTCACACATACCTGGAGCTGTTTGTATTCATCTCCCTTCGCCTTGTCAGAGAGAGGCCCTATGTCATTGCCCTCTGCGTAGACCAGTGGCTCTCAATTGGGGTGATTTTGCTCCACCAGGGGACAATTTTGGCTGTCACAAGTAGGAGTGTGAATTACATCTACTGGGTTGAGGCCAGAGGCACCACTAAATGTCCCAGGATGCGAAGGACAGGCCTCCACAAATAACTACCCAACCCCCAGTGTCAACAGTGTCATGGTTGAGAAACCTTTGTGGAGAATACCCTTCCCTTTGTTCTGAACCTGGCCAACAAGCAGCTTAAAGTCACCTCCTAGATGACTTCTGAAAATCCTGGAGACAGGGCTGCTGTCACATCCTCAGGACTGCCACCTCCTCACTGCTCATGGTTTATATGTCGGGATCAGTCACGTGTCTGGCTGTGCCCGTTTTACTCATGGATGTGCAGGAGCACACGCTCAAATGCTGTTTCCACAGCTCACGTTCACGGTGCTGGTGTACAGCACAATGAACAATTCAGAACAATCAAGTCGTAAGTAAATTCTTTAGACCCGGTGCCTTCACAGGTCAGTGGACGAGAAAGTTTGGGCCTTGTGATGCCTTATAAAAATCATCTTGGGTTAAGGAAAAATGGTATTTTAATTTCATGGGCAGCTATAATTTACTTATTAAGACATACGCTAGGAGCATAAACTAACTCCTTATTTCCTAAACTGCCATGATTCATACATAATATCCTCCATTCTGCCCTATCTTCATATTTCTATACCATGAGTCACTTCCTGTTTATCTTGACATTAACTCCCTTTTTAAAGCTTAAATGAATTTATTAAAAGTACCACAAACGGTACTAGCAGTACTTGCCATAAATGTAACTGTATAAAGTCAACAAAATATAATTCTGGGATTCTGTTAGTCTCTATTAGATAGAGTAGCATCTAAAAGGCTGCATTCTTCTGTTGTTCTAGAATCTTCTCTTCGTGTACCAACTGAAAATATTATATATAGCACACAGCACACTTCTGAAACAATGGGCTAGAGTGAGGCCAGTACATGAGGAGCTGAGAATGTTCAGTCATTCACGTTTACTGAATGTATATTGGATGCCAGATAGTGTAGTGTTTACTTGGAAAAAATAGTGAACAAAACCAGATATTGCCTTTCCTTCATTCCAAGATGGACCAGACAGCAGTGGGTCACGGGACCAAAGGTACCAAATGTATGTACCACCCAACAGTCATGAAGGAAAGAAGCAGCAGTGCAAGGCAGCTTTGACAGGGGAGCTGCTCCTGGCCTTCTAAACCTGGGACGTAGAACGAATCCAAGAGCTATTTTTGAGGAAAACACAGAATTTGATGATTGATGACATGAAACAGGAAATTCATCATAAATCACAGATTTTTGGAGGAAATGACAGATTTGCTATTGGATAGCTTGGGTTAAGAGATGGATGGTTGAGTAATAATGTCACCAGGACTTAGCAGGGAAGCACAGATTGGTGACCTTGTTCAAATTTTTAACTGCTAAAACCTACTTTCCTCATCTGTGAAATGGGGCTGAGAGCACTTTCCTATCTTGTTAAGTTTGTTGTCTAGGATTCTTTTTTGTATGCTTACTATGTACTGACACTGTTCTAAGGGTCTTGATAATAAAAAGCAATCCATTTTATTGAGATTGAGCATTAGGCATTAAGCACAGTGTTAAGTGAGAATCTTAGCAAGCAGGTTCTTTTTTTTTGCAGTTTTGGCCAAGGCCGGGCTCAAACTCACCACCTCGTATATGGGACCGATGCCCTACTCCTGGAGCCACAGGTACCACCTGAAAGCAGGTGTTTTTAATGCCTGTTTTATAGATGAGGAAACTGAGGCTTAGGAAGGTAAAGAAACTTGCCATGGACTCCCAGGCATGAGTGGCAGAGACAACACTTGAACCTCTGGGTCAGGAGTCTGTATAATTAACCATTCCTCTATATAAGTGTCCTCCAAGGAAGTCAGAAGACTGTGTATGTGCAGAATATACACATTGTGAGTGAGGGACCAGGCAGGAAGCCAGACTTCAAACAGATGTGGATGGCGTGGGAGCTGAGCAGTGAGTACAGCTGCCCTCTGGAGAAGTCGGATGCTGAACTGAAGGAGAAAGTCTCATAACTTGAAAATGTCTTTAGGGTTCACGTTCAGGGTAAAAAGATAAGGAACATCTGCCTCCCTGGATGTCGAGACTCAGAATTTAGCTATAATTTCTGTGTATGTAGAAAGACAGGCAGAGACTACTGTGGATACTCAGAGAAGGGCCTGAGAACTGGCTCTCAAAGGGCGAGGATCCCCCTGTTATCTAGAAATGAGAAAGGAATATTTTAGGCAGAGGAAACAGGGACAGGAGAATAGAAACTGTCATATTTGTTCAAGGGACTGCATGTGGTTCTACAAGTGGTTTGGTGTCATTTGTTTCTAGTGGGAGGCAAGGAATTCTGGCTGGTGAGGCTAGAGAACACTTTCAGGCCAAGGTCACGGAGGGTCTGGAAGGCCACATTAAACAGCTCCGACTTCACTCTGTAGGGCATGGGAGTCACTTCTCCAAAGGGGAGACTCCGAGTGCTCGCTGACTATGAAGGAACCTACAGAGAAGGCTGCAACGGGGCATCACAGGAAACAGGAGGACACGCCCTCAGAACGGAGCTGAGAGTGGAGGGCACAAACTGAAGGATGGCCGAGCTGGGAAAACAGAAGTATTGGTCTTTCTTCTTATGAAGAGAGGTAAAGTGACTGTGCTTACCCAGGAGCTGCTGCTGCCACCATTTGTGACAGCAACAGGGAAAACTGTTGATTGAGCACAGTGCAGAATGTTGTGTGTGTCACGGGATCATGTCACGTTACCATCACCCCACGAAGGCGGTAATATCACTGTCCCCGTTAACAGATTAAGGAGCTGTGCTTTCAGTTTAACACACTAAAGACTCAACAGCACATAACAGGGAGAGCCACCATTCAAACGGTGAAGGGCTGAGTCCTGTGCAAAAAGGGGGGAGATGGACATGAGGAGAAAGGGCTGACCAAAAAAAAAAAATAAATAAAGAAGAAGAAGAAGAAAGTGCCATGAATAGCCACCGCCACGTCATGTGGTGGTTTTCTAAGAGATAAAAATGGAAGACAGGATAATGTGGTGGGTACAGCTTCAGGTCAGGAGATCCTGAAGAATTAATAATTTTTTTTAAACTTTCAGATTAAAGAAAAATAAAAAGTTGAATCTCAGTAAGCATTTCAATGATTAGGAGTTCAATCACTTAAAGGTGTCATAAATCCTGGGAGAACGGTGACTAAAATTACTTTTGACAGAAAGGAAACCAAGAATTGTAATAGAAATAAAAGAATTTCCAGCCTGCAAGAGGCCTGAAAAAGTCATAGTCATTTATCCCTGGCTTCAGGAAGAATTACCATAAACCAACCGAGATAGATACCTTTTTTTTCTCTGTTAAATGACTTTCAGAAAAGGGAAGGTTTTCCATAATTTCCCTAGTAACTCATTGTTGTGTTTAATAATTTCACTGTCAAGAAGCTATTGCTCACACTGTTATCTAACCCATGATTCCTTAGTTTCAAATCCATTTCTGTATTAGTTTCATCAAGGTAGTGAATGGCTTCTCCATCTACGGGAGGCTAAACTTGACCATGACTACGTCCTCCCTTCAGGCTTTCATCACTGACACTAAATATGGTGTTTGATTTTTAAACATGGTTGGTCTGCTTTTGTAAAAACTATCTTCAATTCTCCATGCTTCTTTCTCGCCATAGACCAGCCAGTCTGAATGTGACAGGAATATTGCTGTATAAAAACAGGGTGAAGCCCAATTTTTGTGTCTCACAATTGACAGTGTGAATGAAAGAGAAATATTAGGATTGTGAAATGAGCTAAATCTACTTGGTATGTGAGCAACCTAGCACTCAAGAGAGAATGTTGAAAATTACCCCATATTCTCAAATAAATGATGGCATTCATGTCGAGTTTATTGGCATATAAAAATAGTTATTTCATACAGTAATAAAGAGGTGAAAAGACATACATGTTCCAAATATCACTAAACTAAAAGTACTACTGCAAAAAGTAAACACATTTTTACATGATCTCTGATGCAAAACATTCCTAGAAAAAGTCTTGCTGACACGTGGAAGGTTAATAGGTACAATGTCATAGGCAAACATCTAGCTCCTAGGTAAGGCTCTTGTCTCAGAATTAAAGTCATCTTGATTGACTCATATTACTGTACTGTAGTGCTTCCAGCACTCTCTTGTGTATATAATTAATTGCAATAGTACTGTTTTCTTCCATTCAATTCAAGTGAATGCTAGAATAGCAAATAAATTGTCCAAAAAAACCGAGTCCTAAAGTCCTTGTCAATAATATTTTATTACAGTGGGTATAATGTTTCCTTCTGACATACATAATCAGGAGTCTCATTACAGTAAAAGCTGGCTCAGCCAGAAATGCACAATGCACAAATCTCTATGAGCTGGCACTTTGAAAATTCACTCAAACAATAATTACGGTGGTCAAAAGAATGACCTTGGGAATCTGTAAGGAAAGAGTTGGGGGAGAATAGAGAAAGGATGTAAAAGCTTCACTGGAGGTGGAGTTTTCAGGAAAGCACGTAAAAAGACCTCGAACCAGAATCTGAAAAACGAGAAGGTTCAAGATCAAGAAAAAGGGGGAAGGCATTCCTGGAAGAAGACCTCGCATGAACAGCAACACAGAAGTGCACAGAAGTTCGGTTGAGTTGAAGACTGTCGCACTGAGACGACTCAGCTGGACTTAAGGGAAGTGCCCCTTCCCTCTCAGACTGTGACACAAGGCTTTCACTGCCTTCGTCATTTTAGGCCTTTTCAACAAAGTATTACATCAGAAGTGTGACCCTCTGCATTTCTAACTTAAAATGCTTGTCAGAATTACCATAGTCACTCCTGCTGAAACCTAAGTGAATTAATCTTGGAGTTAAGGGACCACTTCTGATAAGGAGTTCTCATTAAGGAGATCATCTACCGTGTACTACATCAACTTAAATAAGGGACTACAGAAAACCCCATCGCGCCCCCGGTATTTGCAGCCTCGTGAAAAAACAAGTGTTAAAAATTACCCTAAGTGTAGGCACACGTCACTTGGCCACGAATTTTAATGAATTCTGCATGAAAACCTTTGGCAATAAAGGAAACTGAGGAAATGTTAAGAATTCTCCAAGTTGGATACCAGAGGATATCGGCTTGACGTAGTCATCACATTGATTATGACACAGGCTAGCAGCGACTGATCAGTACACGCGCATCATTCAACCCATCTGAACTTCCGAAGATAATCATACAACAGATTTCTTAATGAAAATTCATAGCATTTGAAGAATATCGTGCGTATATTATTACCTAGAGATAAAGTGCATGGGATACTGTCTACCTTTAAGATTAAACACAAATTCATATCCAGTTGTGGGTTGACTTACCTCCCGATCGAGTCCAGCTGCCACTGTGATAATATCCCCTGTCTCGTTGTTGATTGTAAACATGTTGGGTGAGGGGGTGCTTGGAGCCTGAGACAGAATTCTGTACCTCAACATGCCATTGAGGGCGTTTGGATCGTCAGCGTCAATAGCAGTTACGGTCATCACATAGGTTCCTACAGATGGGGCACATGGAGAATGAACGGTTACCCTTCTTTTCCGGGTCCCCTAAAAGTAAGGTCTATTTACTGTTTTGGCACGTCTTATTTGCATTTTTCATAACAAACATTCTCAAACATTTAGATTCAATTGAAGACACTACTGATAAGAGTACTCACCTTAAAAATATATGTAATGGTCTAGATACTTGAAAGGAAAATGACACAGTACACATATGTATGAAGGCTCAATTCTGCCACGGCTTAGAAGACAAACTCATTTTATGATTCCGAGAAGGTTCACGTCAGACCGCCATTTATATAAAATGCAAATCACAGATACCATAGATGCCCTTAGCAGCATGTTTTACGGCTGCCGAGTCTTTCCCTCTGTCATATTTTCTTCCCCTATGCAATAACATCAGAAACGACTTGCTAACTGTGAAACTCCCCAGTGCCTCAGTCCCTTCCTGAAAGTAGGCTGTGTGCGTAACGAGGCATACTCCATTTCCTCAGGTCATAAGAAACCATTTCATGCATTACTGTTTTGGTACATTGAATAGAGATTTGGCACTGTGGTTCATTATTTCCTCGGAGATTAAAAGAACACTGTAACCATCTTAGGGATTTCAATTTATTAGATATTTTGGGAAAGAAATCTATAAAGCATTAGGTTTCAAATTAATTCGAACGAGCTAGCCGAACTGTAATTTAGAAATAGAGTGAGAAATAGTTGCTACTTAGGATGGCTTATGCTATGGGATCCTTTTAAGTCCTGAATTACAAAATTTTCTGTCTCCTATGTTCCTCTTGGGTACTCTCCAACCACGGTTCTACTTTACAGCCTACACAGGCTGTTCTCCCTGCACCTCACACTTGGGGCTCAGCATTCAACATGCTTCATCCTCTAGCGTGTCCCAAAAGTCACCCACAATGTTGCCATGCATAGGGAAAATGGGAAATTCTAACTTAATGCACCCTATTTACAAAATATTCATTACAAAATTTTGTAAGGGTGGCCAACACATAGAGGATATTTTGTAAATATTTTGCAAATATATCCTGTAACAGTCAAATCTCTTTTTAGAACTTGTTTCTCTGAACATTATACCATCTTTATGTACCAGCCCTGCACTCATAGTTTTCAAAACTTTTGTGTATTTGCTTGTTTGCTTTTTTTTTTTTTTAAATTTCCTCTCCTAGTAGAAGTTAAGCTCCACTGGGGCAGGAACTAGCTTGTCAATATTGCAACCATAGTGCCAGAACAGGGCCTAGCACACAGCACGTGCACGATAAACATTCATTGAATGAATAAATTGTTTAAAAAGTATGTTTCAAACCTTGAGCCAAAATATTGGACACAAGACAGTTTAATTGGATTGATTACATTATCCAACCTTGCCTAGAACCATGTTTTCAAACTTACAGAAGAACCACAGGAAATACATTCAAGACAGTCAAGAAATGTCTTTCTTCTAGTGATCACTGAGTCTGTCTTTTTTTTTTTTTTAAACAGAAACATCTAATGAGAGCATAAGAGTCTTTTATTTATGGATCACTTACGCACACACACGGAAATTCATGGTCGAATATTTAATATAACTTTAATAATTTATTTTAACAATTTTTGCAAAGCAGTATTTTTATAGTCTGAAGTAATAGAGAAAAAAGGGAAAATTATTAAAAAGACAAACACAACTTCTTCTGCCAAAATTCTCCAACATTTATTTATCTTTAATATTTGTAGGAGACATGTTTTAGTAAGGACATGTTTAACTCGCTCCAATTTTACTGTGTTTTGAAACACCAAACAATCCTACCCTGAAAACGTGCCTCAGAAAGAAAGGAGCCAGAAGGGGTGGAAATTCCCGCACAGCCCCTGCCCTCCCTGGAGTTGCCCCTCACCCCACCCCCCACCCCCCGCATCTTTTCTGAGGATGCAGAGAAACGTATTTGGACCCAAAGAAGTATGCTGTTAAGGCACAGTTTGTTATAGCTACAAATTGACGTGTGCATAAAGGAGCTATTAAACTTGTTTAGATGACAAAAGTGTTAAGTAGTACAATTTTAAAATGTTGAGGTTTTTTTTTTTTTAAATATACACAAAAAATTATTTAGCTCATCAAATCTCTCTAAACACCGAATCATTGTGGGAAGGTTGGCCAAACATTTACTTTTACCATCTCTGTAAACCGGCTGTCTTGTCCACTGGTTTCTCAAACTAAGTAGGCCCCTCTGGTTGGGCTAATCCACGGTGACTGAGGCTGTGATGTTTTCAAACACCGCTTTACGGCGGCTCTGGGCAAGTGCTATTTCTAGGCCAGGGCACTTTCCATTACGCTGGCTGAAGAGAAACGGCTGCAGAGAGCATAAGGGCCACCCTCGGAGTAACTGTCCTATGTAGCCAGAGGGCAGCAATCACAGCTGTCACCAGGCGCCTTCCTTGCTTCTTGGTTTGACTGCACCACCTGGTCCCAGGAACACAAGGTATCTTGAAGGCATTCCAATTTTGTTTAACTGGCTGCTACGTTTCATGTGATCCAATCTATACTTTAGAAACAGAAAGCCTCTGGTCTTCTGGGGCTCCCTTTCAAGCTAAACTGACTGTTATCAATTAAAGTAGAACAAAGGAATTCTGTAGTTTCTATAGGGTAGAATCAAATGCTGTGGTGCTTATCTATTTTTTAAAAGTTGGGGAAGATCATTGTGGGGGAATAAGAAGGATATGTTTCTGTTTTTCTCATTTTAATCAATTTTTCCCAAAGTCACCTTCTTTATTCCCTAAAAGCATTAGGAGAAAGGCTCACATGATTTCCCCTTTTCTGGCTTATAGAATAGTGTGTCACGCTACCCCTCAAGTCACCTCCAAATTATTATCTTACTTACCAGGCTTGGATCCCTCGGGAACTGTGCCGTTCCAAACCTGGTGCAAGAACTCAGGTCTGTTGTCGTTCATGTCAATGACATTGATGACGATGTCAATGGGGTTCTCCACTTGGTTTCCGTTGATGTCTACTGCATGCGCCCGCAACTGCAAAAGTAAGCGGGACATTAAACCATTCCATGGGTTTGTGTCTATGAGAAGATAAAAGAGATAATCACAATGCTACTGAACAGCAAAAATAAAACGACATCTGAGAGACAAAAGCTGTTCTTCCCCTCCAAGCCTTAAGTTAGCCCAAGTCCAGATATCTAGGGCAGGTATAATCACACAAAGCCACCATTCACTACATAGCAGGCATGGTGCTCAGAGCGCAGAGGATTACAACTCATTCAAGCAGTATGCAAGAGTCAGTGAGAAGCCATCAGCACGTGACCATGGGGGAGATTAGGCTTCAGAGGAACTAGGAAATTTATGAAGGTTATATTCCTCTCTCTGCTGACAGAACACGGATCCAAAACCAGTTCTGCCAGCTCCAAAAGCCTTTTGCTAAGCCAGTAGAGATGACCGAGTCACCATGATTAAAAATGTGGACTAGCACAGGGTAGTCAGAAAGATCAAGAGAAGAGAAGAGAGTCTAGAGTTAAGTGTACACAGGCAATTTTGATACCAGGTGTTTTTTTTTAAATGGTAGGAGTTGCTCATAAACATTAAAAAATACATGCACATATAAGATAGCTGTTTCTCTTCTCAGCCCAGTTCTATGGGGATTCCTCCAGATATTTTATCTTATTTTCCTTTAAGTGTACACAGGCAATTTTGATACCAGGTGTTTTTTTTTAAATGGTAGGAGTTGCTCATAAACATTAAAAATTACATGCACGTATAAGATAGCTGTTTCTCTCCTCAGCCCAGTTCTTGGTTTTATGGGGATTCTTCCAGAAATTTTATCTTATTTTCCTTCTTTCTTTCCCTCTTTCCTTCTTCCCTCTCTTTCTCTCTGACAGAGTCTCACTCTGTCACCCTAGGTAGAGTGCTGTGGAGTTTTCACAGCTCATAGCAACCTCAAACTCCTGGGCTCAAGTGATCCTCCTTCCTCAGTCTCCCTAGTAGCTGGGACTATATGTGCTTACTACAAAACCAGGCTAGTTTTTCTATTTTTTTTTTTTTTTTTTTTTTAGTAGGGCTGGGATCTTGCTGTTGCTTAGGATATTCTTAAACTCAAACTCCTTAGCTCAAGAAATACACCCACTTCAGCCTCCCAAAGTGCTAGGAATACAGGTGTGAGCCACCGGACCTATCTTACTTTTCTTTTTAAATATAATCACTGAGCTAATCTTGACATAGTATCTTCAAAATCTTCCAGCACATAAACAACCCATTCCACTCTTTTCAATGATGTGTACTGTTCCATAGAATTGTACGTTTTTAAATGGAATATGTCTGTGGTTTTCCCAAGTGTGATGCTGGCTCTTGGTTCCTAAATATGCTCTATCAAGTTAAAGAAGCTTCAGCATATTTTTTTTAATTTAGAGGTAATTAAACACATGAAACTCTATTACTGCCTTTTAACACCTACAGAGATAATCTTTTCTCCTTGGGTTATTTCATACTTTATATTACATTAATAGATTCTTAATACTCAACGTTAATACTTGCAATTCTGCAATTAACTCTATTTTATTACGGGTATTGCTCTTTTAATGTACAAGTAGGCAAGCAAGCAAGTAATAATTTACCTACAAATTGACCTGAATATATTTATTTCTTGAGTCTTAACCACAAGAGTTCAGAGAATGAGAATTCATATAGGAAGAGATACTAAATTTTGTCTGTATTAAAAATGTTTATATTCATAAATCAAAGTGTAGGCCAAATAGAGCCTTGTCTATTGTATGCTATCTTTATCCAGTTTCTCTATTAATGTTATGTTGCCTCTGTAAAAGGTTCAGAAGTTTTACTCTTTTTTCTGTCAGTGAGAACAATTTAAAAAGCATTCAAATAACCTCTTCCTTCAAGTCCTTTGAGAGGAAGGTGTATACAAAATTACTTAGTGCTCAAAACGTATTATGTTCCTCATATACTTATTTGTTTGTTTAGATATAGGAGAATCTTTTGTAGAAAAAAAAACCTCAATAACATTAAAAGCTTATAGAAGTGCAAAAATTCAAGAAATGGGAAAAATAAGTGTCTGGAAACAAACTTAGCACATGTGGGATAGAAGTTTTAATGACTACATGTCCATGATAAATTAATGGGGCAACTAATTCAAAACAGGCTTCCGGGACAATAGGCTTGTTATAAAGGAAGAATTGATTCTACATCCACCTCTCCTTTTATTAAAATAACTAGGCCAGGTGTGGTGGCTCACACCTGTAATCCTAATACTCTAGGAGGACAAGGGGGTGAGGATTACTTGAGGTGAGGAGTTCGAGACCAGCCTGAGCTACATAGGAAGACCCCCATCTCTACTAAAAATGGAAAAATTAACCTGAAGTGGTGGTGAGGGACTGTAGTCCCAGCTACTCAGGAGGGTGAGACAGAAGAATGGCTTGAACCCTGGAGTTTGAGGTTGCTGTGAGCTGTGAGGATGTCACTGCACTCTAGCCTGGGCAATGGACAGGGAGACTTTGTCTCCAAAAAAAAAATTAAACACATTTAAAAAATAATTAACTAAAATTAAAAATAAAAGTAAACTAAAAAATAACAAAATGATAAAACAACTCCACAGAGATTTAAAAGATTAAATGTAAACAGTAAATACAACAGATAAATTTGCAGAGACTGTGGTCTCAGAGTAGGGAAGGCCTTTATCAGCATCTCTGGAAGGCTAGTGTGTGTGAAATTAAATATATAGATTACCCTGTGCAAAAACTACATGGTACTGTGGCAAAAAATTATAAACAGAAACAAAAGAAGAAAAACAGACAAACTGTGCTGAAGTCCCTAACAGACAGAAGGTTCTTAGTAAGGAAAAGATAAATAATCCACAAGAAAAATCAACATAGCACAGGAATAGGGCATTCACTCTGACTGGAATATTATGCATGCATTAACAGTGCTGTGATCGCTATACATTTTACACACAACAGTGACCCCATCATAAAAATTTGCGATTTCATGGCATGTATTTGAAGGCAAGTCATCAGTAAAGAGAAATGAGATTTTGTGTACTAGTTGTTTTTCTATCAACAGGATTCATCAATTCGCTAAAAACAATAAAATTGTTTAAATAAACCAAAAGGCTACATACAAATGCATTTCTTAAAACTCAGCATTGAGGCTTTCAGGCTAATATAAGAGGCAATTGGGGAGAGTCTCGATACAGAGAATTCTCAGCTGGTTGGAATCTTACATGAAACCGGGCTATCAGCTCGCGATCCAGAGGCTTTGTCACGGACAGCTGACCTGAGATGGGGTTGATAATGAAGATACCAGTTGGAGGCTGGTCAGCTCCTGGCCCGGTCACGCTGTACCGCAGTGAAAGGTTTTTATCTCTATCAGACCTGATCTGAGGATCAAGAGAACAATCACATTAAGGGAGAGACTAAATGAGCTCATTACCAGAGACAGGGCGCGCCACACTTGATGCCCCTCATCAGTTACAGGCCCACACCATCTCTTCCCAGAAAGCCACTCACACTCTCCCTCTATCTGCTCTTCTACTTTGCTTCTTGGTGAGAGACTTCAAAAGAGATGTCATCCAACACCAGAAAGCACTGGGGCAACGTTAACATCTAAAAAGTACTCACTAGGCGCAGTGCAAAAAGTCACAATTCAGGAGTGTCAGTGTTTAAACAATCCCATTCTACCCTGGGAGTTTCCATGTTAGACTATTTAACATAGTACCAGGTGTCCAGTTTAATTAAAATGAACCTTCTTTACCTTTTTTACATAGGTTACAAGAAGAAATAATTGCCTAACAGCAGTGTGAAATATCCTCTCAAGAAACTCTAATATTATGACGATGATGCCAGATTTTTGTACCTGCCTTGTACTAATGCTCTTCGGGACAACCAAAGCTTTCCATTTCGTTTTAATGTAGCAACTAATGCTAACATTCTTCACCAACAATAAAGCATACAAGAAAGAATTTTTAAAAACATTTTTATACTCTCAAACACTGTATCTGTTATAGGCTCACTGCCTTTTCCAAATACAACTATTATCAGGAAAATTAAGTCCAGCAGTCACAGGAGGCAGGACAGGCTACGTAAAGGGGGAAAGGCAAGCAAAGAGATAGCCTGGATGGAGCGGAACTACATGGAGGTTATAATAAGACCTTTACTTGTGAAGTACTCATACTTGATCCAGTAATAGAGTCTAGTTGTCCTTTATGAGTTACAGTAAAACTCTGTTTTTTTCCTCACACTCCATTGAGAAAGCATCTCTATTTGGGGGTTATGGTCATTGTTAAACTGATTTATAATGCACATGAGAACAGAATATACACACACAACACAAATAAGTGGCTTTAAAAACAGACAGCTTTCACTGTGTTGGAATGATAAAATGACTATATAAGGAAACATTTAATAAATGGGAATATAAAAACATTGTCATATGACCTTTGGTAATAAATAATGAGTTGCTTTTACTAAACATACAAAAATGTTTGTATTTTTTTTTTCTGTATTTGATGGCACATATGTGGAGTAATGGCAAAAACCTTCTCAGATTTGAAAGACTATGGTTTTGTACTGCTCTAGGGATTCTGTTAGTGCTATCAGAGGTCTTTTTTTTTCCTTGAAAAACTTTCAAATGCACCTGGTGTTGACATTTTTAGTCATATTGCCCTTTATTTTGTCTTTGGTCCAAAAGCTATCTGTACAGGGCAAAGATCAGCACAGACAGCCCAGCTTTCAGACGGGAAGGTCAGACACATCTGCACTGTGAGTGTGGGAACTGTATGGATGGGAACGCACCTTGGTGCTAGGGCTTGTGCATTCACAAACTGAACAAGCTTTACCGTCCATAGTACCCAAGACCTACAGACAGCTCTACTTATAATAATCCAAAAGGAACATGGGGAGAGGCTTTCTAGAATATTACAGAAATTCCATCTATACAGAATTTTCATTTTAGTATACGCATGTCATAAAATCTACTTCGTAAAAAGAAAAATAGACAACACCATTTCTAACACGTATTTGCCACATGCCACAGAAACAGTTAAAATTGTGCCATCCTACCCTGACAAGCTCTTGAGGAAAAGGTCCTCTGGAGTTTTCTGGCAGGTTGATCGGAGGGATGACCCAGTCTCTCTTCTGTCTTTGCAGGTGGCCATTGTGCTTAGTCAACTGTCTTGGAAATACTATTTCTTCAACTTCTGGCGATTCCTTAGCCATAAAATAAACAAGACATTCCTGAGTATTAGGGGCAACATTGTCTGAAAGCACATCAATATTAACGAATATCTGAAAGCACAGGAATCAGTTTATCATGAACAAAAAGCAAGCCTGGGGGATCTTTCCTTGTCCCCTTATAAAAATAATAGAAAACATTATAAAATGTTGGTGTTACACTGTGCATTGTTAAAAAAGTACATTCTAAGCCATATATCATATGGCTCAGCTGCATAAACTATTTGCAGTTTCTATAAACCTTCTTAGGAGTTGATACTAGGCAAAATTTAATAGTATTCTTTTATACATCTCTGATTAGTCTAAAACCACAGTTCAGGTAATGTGCTACTGTACATTAAATTTAGATCTTGATGTGCTAAAATATAATTTGAATTCCAAGGGAAGCTTAATACATACTGCTAAGGAATGTCTCCAATATTTATGAGCCTATTAAATCCCACAGAATTAATGTTGTAATTATTCTAAACCTATGTCAGCCATGATGGATGCTATAGATGACCCACTTTGCACATTAGGTATTAATCTCTGCTGGATGTCAACATTTTCTTCTGTTTCTCCATCTATCTGTAGACATTTTAGCCATTAGCCCTGCTGCTTCAGTGCAAATATTCAAGTTAGTTTGCTGGAACACAGTGAATCAAAAACAAAAGCATCTTTTCACTCCATTAGTTACCAGCTTCTCACTTGGTATTACACAAATGACATGACTACTCTTAATAGTTAATAGATTAGCAAATTAAATTGCACACAATAAACCCCCAACACTGGGACATGAGATAGCATTATGTATTTTCTTCTGATACGTTCATTCATGTTTGATTTGGGATGTGTGTATCCCCCGTACAATTAAACAGAAGAAATGAATATCTGGATTTCTTTCTCTCGCAGTATAGTAAATATACAAAATGTAATACCCAAAGTTTATAAAATCACAGACTGAAATATATATAGGTATGTCCCCCCATAGTTGTTTTAAATTTAACTCGAAGCATTGGAATATTCAGAAAATAATATTGTCATACTTTTATTGAAGTTATCATATTTTATTTAATATTCTTATCATAGTGACTTATACAAAGTAAGTGCCCAATAAACGTTTGCTGAATTGAATGGAAATGATGGTAGTCCGTTAGAAAAATACCTCATTTATTTTATCCTGGCTCATAGCAGCTTCCACCAGAGGGAGTATATCATTCCTAAAAGTCATATTGGTAAGTATAAATAATTCATACCCCCCCAATCTGATTATTAAGGGAAAAGACAAAGACGCAATACTCATTGCCAGAAATGCTTTTCAGGGACTATTGTAAATCTGTCCTTCTCATCTAATAAATTTGACCGATGACATCTTGCAGAGAATTGTTTATTTTGTGGTTATATTTAACAGCTTGTAAAGCTTCTAAGAAATTTAAAACAAACTACTACTTCTAATTTGGATTAAGTTATAAATCTCAAAGTAGAAACAAACCTTTTAAATACAATTTCTGGTTGCTTAAAATACACTTAGTCTAAGTGTCTTAAAAGATTACAAACACAACAGAATACTGTTAAAGTGACTCAAGGTGATAAAAACTCTAATCCTGGCCATCCAGGAATGTGAGGTAAAGCCAAAAATAAATCTGATTGTTACGCAACAGTCCCACAGCCGTATCTGCATACTATACCTTGACTGATTCCTCAGTTAGGGTTGGCTTGAGGCTCAGTTTTACAGCCACCTGCCACTTTTCCTGGGTCTCCTTGTCTTGGGCATATATCAGGAACTTGGAATGCTCAGAGGAAAGTGGGAAGCTTCTCACGGCATATACCATGCCGTCTTCATCGACCTTAAAATCTGCTGGCTCGCTGCTTTCATACTGGACTTTCCTTTTTCCATTGCAGTTGCTAAACTTCACTGTAAAAGATAATACATCTATCAGTCTCATTAGATACAGAGGGAAAAACAACTACCACCTAAACCGAAATCCTGCTTAGGTGAATGGATGAAACGCTGCAGCATGAAGCACAGGGCCTTGACTTTTATTACGGTCACGTTCATTATACAGAATGCCCAATGGCAGCTCTGAATGTTGCCTCCCTAGCTCCTTATTCCACAGCCTTCCCCTGCTTTTCACACTACCCTGGACACTGGGTCCTCGCGTGTGTACCCTTGACATCTTTCACTGATACTGCTTCTCATTCCCTTACAAACGCCTACTGACCCTTTAGTCCCAACTCCCAAGTCACCAAAGGGAGAGCAAACCCACTGTTCTTGGTCTTTGTGGAGCGGTGTGAGCTGTGCTACCCCAGTTCTCAGACACGCCTGACACTCACTGGGTGAGGGGCTCCCGGGTAAATGTTCTGACTCATGTTATATACCTGGCACATATCTCCTGATGTAGACTCTTAATATATAATTTTTTAACAAACACTTAAAGGCAGAAAGCAACAGTTACTAATGTTGAATGCCTACTATAATTCTATCATATAGAATTATAAGACCTGATGTTAATTAAAAGGTAAATAATTCACAATTGTGGTCCCTCCTGGCCCTTATAATAGTTCTGTTAAGCAGTTAACAACTTTATAAATTTTCAAACAAATTGAAGATACAAGTGTATCTCAAAATAAATGTTAAATTAAAAAGAAATCTATGTTCTTAGAGTAGATGAATCAAAAAGATTCTGTGTCTGATCTCCAGCTTACATGCAATGACTTCCAATTTTAAAAATTAATGCTTTTTGAAATGCCCTGCCAGCTTATTTCTCAACAGATAATAAAACAAAAACCAAACCATGTACTTATGTGGAGCTGAACATACTCAAGACATAGTAAAATAATAAAAATAAAAATATTCTTTAAGGAAAATATTTCCTTTGAAGTCCTTAAATTGTTCTTTCTTGAAGAAAAAAATTTGATGGAAACAGCAAGCAAAAGAGAGATCAAATGAAAACAGATTTTTTATTTCTGTAAACATCTGATGTTCTGTCCTGACCACACATACACTGGACGCTCTTTGAAATGCAATTGATAGGTACAAATCACCAAAATATAATCATATATACCTTTTGCATTTTTTGAGGGTCTAAGTCAAGTGTTATGAACCCTCCTTGCCCTAGGTCTGAGCTCAGGACAGTTCTTTTGCTTTCGTTAGTAAAAATTCACCGAGACATGCCCACCGGTCACAGCCAAATAACACATACACTTATTTCCCTCAGTTACCATAAAATCCTTGATAAAAGTAATAAAATAATACTGAATATATTATTTTCCATATAGTGTGCTCTCTGTATATATATATCATCTTTTATATTTCAGTCATGTCAAGAGGAATATCAAAGTTGTATCTCCAACTAAATTATGTTAAATCAAAATATTTGTCTTTGAAGCAGAAGTATCCCAAAAGATATTTAATTATCCCATTTTCCAATGCCATGTGATTTAAAAGTAAAAGACGGAAATCATTTCTATTAGAACAAGGCCACCTACCCGTTGTATTTTATCAAAGACAGCAAAATAGAAAGCGAAATTGTTTTTTAGGAAGCCCACGGAGAAATCAAAATGAGAGGCTTTTGCCATCTTTTGTATAAAAAGTACCTGTTTTATGTATCACAAAGGAATTCATGACACTTAAAAGCATGTAATGTGAATCAGAGAAGAATGTATGCTATTTTGCAGGCTGTTCTGTGAACCTTTACACTCTTGCACTAATCCTCATCCATGCACACCTGGATTGTTGCTACTGGCCCCTAGGTAGGTGAGGGGAGCTTTCCCAGCCCCTGGTCCTGGTGGCACCCACTGCTACACTAGACCTCTGCAGCGATTTCCTCCTCCCTTCTTAGTGTCTGTCCTACCAACCATCAGCTCTTCACCCTGCTGTACATGCTCTTTTAATTCTTGATCACCTTGTCTCTTTAGGTTTTTTTTTTTTTTTTTACAGTTTCTGTCCAGGGCTGGGTTTGAAACCGCCACCTCTGGCATATGGGGGCCTGTGCCGTACCCTTTTGAGCTACAGGAACCACCTGTCTCTTCAGTTTTATTCACATAATTTTCTAAAATAAATTCTGCCCAGTTTTACACAAATTTTTGCCCAAATTTATATGGTTGCAAGTCTACAGTCTACCCCTTGCCCCACCTCACTGCTGCCCACGCTCAGACTTTTGGCTTTGTCTGGGACACACACATTTTCCACCCCACATCCCTAGAGCCACACCGTTGTGCTTGCGTAGGGGAAGAAGAGGCCAGCCTGATGCCCTTCACACAGTGCCAGCCTCTGCTCTCATTCAGGGTGGCTCTGAATTTTTTGTTCTATTATAATTTTTGCATTTCCTATTCATTGTTACATATTAACACTATTTTTAATATAATAATTTTATGGTAAATAATTCCAATTTATTAATAATTACATGTGATCTTCTCTCCCTGATCATCCTATAAACTCAACTTTGGCTTCTTGAGAGCAAGTCTCAGTACTTTTGTTTCCTATTACACTTAATGGTGACAGGGAAATAAATGCTCCTTAAATATCCATTAATGTTGTTCAGCGCCTGTGGTTCAAGTGGCTAAGGCACCAGCCACATACACCTGAGGTGGCGGGTTCGAATCCAGCCCAGGTCGGCCAAACAACAATGATGGCTGCAACCAAAAAATAGCCGGGTGTTGTGGCAGGCCCTGACATCCCAGCTACTTGGGAAGCTGAGGCAAGAGACTCTCTTGAGCCCAAGAGTTGGAAGTTGCTGTGAGCTGTGATGCCACAGCACTCTACCCAGGGGGACACCTTGAGGCTCTGTCTCCAAAAAAAAAAAAAAAAAATCCATTAATGTCTTACCATCTTTCAGAAAACTGGGAAACTGAAAAGAATGCAAGGCCTACTATAGCAACTTGCAGCAACAAACCCATAAAAAAGCTCAGGGATTGCAAATAACTTGACTTTGTATTAGCTTGTTGATAGAAGAAAATAAATTCATATCTATGGAATGCCAGGATTGAAAAAAAAAAAAGAAAACAATTAACATTATGTTACATACACATATGTTAACCTTAACAATAACCTTCTGAGGTGATAATCGTTATTTCTGTTCTAAAGATGGGGAAAAAAACTCAGAGAATCATTTTTGCCCAGGATTGTTTGACACTTTTGCTTTTCTCTGCCTACAAAAGCTCCAAGTCATCTAACGCATGACTTAGTTATTGAAACCTAAAGCTTTAATGAAAACAAGATGAAAGAAAGAACAAAGAGGTTTGGGCCTGTGAGAGTACCACAGTCAACATAATAATTAAGTAGCAATTCTTAAGTCAGAGAGTTCCCTGTATGTCCTACAGAGGGCGGCAGTTGGAGCCTCTTCAGGTTGGGTGATGGTGTGACAGCCAGAAGGTTTCATACCAACTGGTACTTTGGGGGTTAGGGGGGTCTGTTAATGTGGTCCTCAGTTACCTTATGGATTCAGGAGTCAGATCGGTCAAGAGAAAAAGCAGGAGGCCTTTAAAAAGTGCATTTGCAAAGAAGAAAAAATGCCTTTTCCTACAGGAGGTCACTACGTGTATCTTATGAACAAGAAGAGAATCTGACACTAGAGCAAACACTTGGCAGGAAATTGTATAAAGTTCAGTCATTTATTAAAGTGGACTCGTTTTTCTACCACCCCCTGCCCCTACCTATAAGCAGGATGAATTGCTTTAGTATATCTATTATAACAATTTCTGGGTTTTTAAACAAATGCTATTTCTCATTCGTTTGAATATTAAAAGAAGCAAAATTTTTGAAGTTGTTCAGGCTCACCAAAATGTGTTGTAGTACGTAATTCCCTAGGTACAGTCCACCAGTGGAATCAATAACTTGGATAAAAATAAGCCAATTATCCATTGAAAAAGTTTTCCTTCGTGAAATGTTAGTCCTGGCTCCATTACTCCTGCCTGTGAGTGCAGCTACAGTTAGGCACTTCATCAGAGTTAGCCATGTTTTATTGTTTTCAAGTCACACAAATGAAAAAGCTTACTTGTCTCTGCTGGGAGAATGGGGACCGAAGACCCCATTCTTGGCAAAGGAAAGCACCCCCCGAAAAAGAGGAAAACTAAAAAGTAAGCTGAGTGAGTCAGAACAAAGAAAAGTCAGCTAGTTGACATTTAAGCTAGCCCTTGCTAACAAGCTTCTTGCCTTTTCTGAAATTCTAGCCTTTTGGGGATACCGCTTACAAACACCCTGCTGTGTCTGTGAGCCCTCTGAGGAGAATAATGGCCATAGAGGAGACTGTGGCAAGTCCTAGCAAAAGATACATCTTCTAGGGTGTTTTCTGCCCAGTAAACAGGCAAAGCAGATACCCACTGTGGAGATTTGCATTTGCCTGGAGCAGAGGCCAAGGGAGTAGTTGAAACCTTGAGATCCTGGCAGAAGAGCTTGTATCCCTTATCTCCCTTATCGCAGAGGAAGATCCTCTGGGGCGGTGATAGGAGGACAATGCCTCCCTCTCACCCATCCCTCAGAGGAGATTAACACTGGTGGGGTTTTACTCCACAGGGAACTGGCAAAGCTTAACACCTCCCTAGAAATCTCTGTGTGTGATCGCAAGCAGGAGGCTCTCCCAATACAAAGCTCAGATTTCAGATTTCTGAAGGCTACCCTTAAGGTTAACAATAATAACAATAGGAGCTGATATGCTCAATCAGAGAAACTGCTGGCATCTTTATTGCCTCCCTCATCTTACCCTCTAGGCAAATAGACTTCAATAAAATGAGAGCTGAGCAAACACTGTGGGCCACCGCCAGAAGCCCACAAACGAATAATAGACCCCTGAGCTCCCACCTTTAACTCTGCTCTATGTCTCATATCTCTTTCTTTATCATAGTTTCTAGCTCTCTATTTCTTCAGTCACTTGCTGCTGGTTTCCACAGGTCTTAGTGGAACCAGCTCTGGGGGTGGGACCTCAACATTTGGTGCCTGACATGGGGCTCGACGTGTCATTTCCATGACTAGTCTGTGTGTTCCATTTATCACCCACTGCTGAACTTCTGTTGCTTATTGTCTTATTCACTTCTGACTTAGATGCAGCTAGGAATATTTTTTCAAATTTGACCAGATTCACCTCTACCCAAGGACTGAACACTATAGTTTACTGAAGAAACTTAAAAGTTAATAGGAAAAATGTGGAAGGGTGCTATGATATAGAAGCTTTGCTACACCACTAATATATATTCACAATTTATAAGTTGTATTTGTATTTGAAATTGTATTTGAAATTTCCAGCCTTTTAAGAAAAAGTCTTCAGGTTAAAAATGAAAATAAATGAATGCAGACAGGAACCACTTGGAAGGGAGAAAGAGATAAAATTAAATTTAAAATTGAATTTTGAAGGTGAAAATAAAGCAAATACCATGGACCTCTGATTCTTGTAAGAAGAAATATTTAGTTCATTAGAACCAGCCTGTTTCTGTCACGAAAACATTTTCCTTATGGATGGTAAGTAAAAAGCTCTGAGTAACATAATGGGGAAAAAAAATATATATATATATATCTATCCATACATATATATATACATATATATATATATAGAGAGAGAGAGAGAGAGAGAGACAGAGACAGAGACAGAGACATAATCTCACTCTGTTGCCCAGACTGGAGTACAGTGGCATTGTCATAGCTCACTGTAACCTCAAACTCATGGGCTCAAGTGATCCTCCCCTCTCAGCCTCCTGTCTCACCCTCCTGGGGAGCTGGGACAGGCGCATATGACCACACCCACATAATTTTTCAATTTTTTGTATAGATGGGGCCTCCCTATTGCCCAGGCTGGTCTCAAACTCCTGGACCCAAGTGATCCTATCCTCTAGCTTTGGCCTCCCAAAGTGCTCACAAGTATGATCCACCATGCCTGGTCATGAAGTGTCTTTTTAACTTTAACCTTTCAAAGCATGAAGTTATTTTATCATTTTAAAAAATACATGGCCTTTCAAGGAGAGCTGATGACAAATTGATCTTAAATTAAAATACATGCTTAGCAGTGGAACCATTCCATATAATACCATAATGGTAGATATATAACACTGTGTTTTTGGCAAAATCCATAGAACTGTACTGAGAAAGAACTCTATTACCTCAAGTCCAACTTCAGTTAATAATAATGTATCATTATTGGGCTGTCATTTTTTAACGAATGTACCACACTATGGGGAGAAGTTAATAATTGGGGAAACAGCAGAGGGGAGATACATAAGACTCTAATTTCCACTCAATTTTTCTGTAAAGGTAGAACTGGTCTAAAAAGTAAAGTTCACTAATTAAAAATAACATGTTTCTTTCAGATGATGGTCAAAATTGCCAGTTGTTATTAGTTGATATCTGAAAGGAATGGCTAGTTGTCTGCTTGTCAATAAACTCACTCTAATCTAACCATGGACATTCAGTGAATTATCTCAAGCTGGGATTTGTCAGAGCTGGATAATATAACTGAGTCAATAATTTTACATAATTATCCTAAGAATGCAGATACTGAGTTGGTGTTTAATAATATTCATGTTATTTTATCAGACACATGTATATGGAATTCTATTATTTTAAAAACAATCCAAGAACTTGACTTAAAATGGTTTTTATAGAACAATCTTCCTTACATTAAAACACTAATTTTGCCATCAAAGTGGAGAAAAGAAAATATATTTCCTCGAACAACTAAAAGAAGAGGAGATCTGATCTGCTGGATTAATCAAATTTAAAACAAATCTACATACCATTTAATGACTGTGGCTAAAAACATTGTAATATTAAGCTAGAAATTTATTATTAGAGCTATTGCAGAATTTCCATACATAATATGCAGTTACTGTGTTCTAGCCTACATAAAACTTTGTTAGCGTGATTAATATAAAATTAAACAACAGGGAAATAATTATTTTAAAGTACTTTTTTACTCTTAAAGCAATACCTCAAATTAATGTTAACCACAAAGCCATAATATCCTCATAAAAAATTAACAGAAAACCACAGATCTTATGTATTAAATGTATTAGCAGTTAATAGCACTGCATAAACCGTATGAATAAAAATCTGCAAATACTTACATGTGGTTTATAATATTTGCTCAAGTAAAACATCACACCATATTTAGAAACAATTATAAGAGAACACTAAATTATTTTCATGCCTAAATATGGCTTGATACTGTATTGTTTCCTTTCTCACTAATAATTATTTATTAATAATAATAAATTATTATTTATTTTCAAAACCACATCGGTAAAACAGAAATACTTTCATAGAGTTATGGTACCCTTCCAAAAGCAAAAAATTTATTAATGAACTAGATATCCATTAATAAAGACGTACAAGGGAGGAAGGTAGAGAGAAGCTGTCTTGATGGTATTTCTCAGTGTTTTTACATGTAAATGCCAATGCAGAATAGTTACTAAGTTTGCTCACAAATCTAAAAAAAATCTTAGCTTTTCAAGTTAAAAAAGTCATAATGGACAGAAACCATTTGGAAAGGAGGAAAAGATATCCAAGGGTAACGGTTTGAAATCAGATTAAAAATTAAAATACATCATACATGTACATAGCTGACATACATCAGCTTCATGTATGAATACGAATACTTTAATATATTCATTTGCTTCTCTGCATATGGACTCTATGAAAGACTGAAAGATTTTTCCTTTAGAATAAATAATATGTTCAAGGATTCTAACAAGTGCTAATGACAAGAAAATTTATTGCTGCCTTAAAGGCATCTATACAGTAACTTTTCAGTGTAGTAATCTGCATGTTTAGTGCTATCACTGTGGTGTGTGACATCCATCATCGACTGTCCTGATAATGTTATGCAAACCCAGCTCTGTTTCTATTCCTCTGGCTTTACTGGTTTCCAGTATACTATTGATGACATACAATACACATCAGCTAGGGAAATAAGAAATTACACAAATGCAGGATGATTTGGCATAAAGTATTTAATGTGAAAATTTATTTTTTAAAAAAAGCTTTTAAAGCTTGACCAGAGAGTGCTATACTTAAATCTCATAAAGAGACTTTTCTTTTTTACTTTATGCTTAAGAGAAATCAAAACTACTGTCCAAGGGTGGTGCCTGTAGCTCAGTGAGTAGGGCACTGGCCCCATATACCGAGGGTGGTGGGTTCGAACCCTGGCCAAACTGCAACAGAAAAATAGCCGGGTGTTGTGGTGGGTGCCCGTTGTCCCAGCTACTCAGGAGGCTGAGGCAAGAGAATCACCTAAGCCCAAGAGCTGAAGGTTGCTATGAGCTGTGATGTTACAGTACTCTACAGAGGGCGACAAAGTGAAACTCTGTCTCTAAAAAAAATCTACTGCCCAAGATGGCTGCTCTGGATTATAGTGACCACAAAACTTTGTCATGCAAGTAGCTTCACTTGATCACTTCCATGTGTACATAAAATGTTTAGCTTATACATGAGAATGATGATAAGGACACACAAATTCAAGTTTGACAGGATCATCATTATATTATCAAATCAGCATCTTAATCATATGGGGGAAGATTCTAGTGACAGTGAAGTCTCTTCAGCTTTTAGTCTTAAAACTATCCATTGTATTGGGAAAATAAATATCTAATATGAAAAGCATAAAAATTAAACATAGTCATCTAAATTAAAATAATAGAATGATTGTCATTTAATTTAGTAACTAAAAGTTTAAAAATAATACAAAATGCAATTTTATAATGATATGCTGTTGGATAATCAAAAAATATTTTGAGAATAACCAATTTTTGGAACTTAGGGTCCAAAGACATAACCTCTTTAGTAATTTCATAAGTTTTCTGTCCAGAGAAACCAACTAATTTAGTTGAAATAAATTTATTTCTAAAAACTAATATGAATTTTTTTTAATTTTTTTATTGATAAACTAATATGAATTTAAAATGATATAAACGCTTTAATTAAGACATATAAAATTAGTAATTTATCTTCACCAAGAATAAAAGTCCTGACTAAATATTAACCCTAAAGTCCAACAGGAAGAAGGAAAATAGGAAAATGGATACAGAAAAAGAAAGAAGGAAGAAGAAATAAACAATTGAAGAAAGTGACAAAATTAATGATTTTCTGATATGAGACAAGAACATTAAATGGTACAGTGCATACATCTTTGATTTTATAATTCATGAAAAATATGAGCAAATAATACAAGAAAATTAAATTGAAAGCAAATAAAATCAATACATGCATAAATCTTCACTTCAGATAAATACACTGATACTAAAGTACCGATCAGATTAACAGAGGGATTTGGTTGGGAAAGTCAAGAAATTGTGTTGCTTAATCCAGGGCCAACTTCTGGGTCAAGGAGAAGATCTGGAGAGAGGCTGGGTGGGAGTCATCTCTGGTAATAGGTCTGTACAAGTCTTATTCCAAAAAACCCCGAAAATACAGAAGATAATAAAAACTTCCAATTGCATTAAGTTAGAGAGAATCGTAATAGAGCATTCAAATATTGTTTCATATCTTTTAAATTTAATTTTTAAATTTATAATTAACACATAATTGTACATACTTAAGGAGTATTATATGATGTTTCAATGTGTATATACATAATAATGACCAAACCAAGGGAATTACCATATCCATCATGTTAAATAGTTATCAGTTAGAAAGGAAGAATAAATTTTGGTGTTGTATTATCCAGTAAGGCGAGTATAACAAATAACAATGTAGTGTATGCATATTTCAATATAGTTAGAAGAGAATAATCTGAACATTATCATCTCAAATATTATTTAAACTGTTGGGAACTAATTTTTATCTGTTTTACTATAAAAAGGTCTTCACATTTTTATCACTACAAAAAAGGCCAAAGGCATATGAATTCTAATTTGAGGGGTTCATCATTATACTAAATGGTATTTTAATCATGTGGTGGTGTGAATTCTAGTGAGTTTGACGTCACCAGACTTCACGTGACCAATTAATACTATGGGCCAATAAACAGTCTTATCAAAAACTTGTGTACGAAATTTTAAATTGTAGAGAAGAGGTCACATGTTGGTAGGCTTACTATAGTTTTCAGACATGCTTTGCTTTGAGCCAAGCAGCATTTTCTTTTCTTTTCTTTTCTTTTTATGAGACAGAGCCTCACTCTGTCACCTTGGGCAGAGTTCTAAGGCTCACCATATATCACAGCAAGTTCAAAATCCTGGGCTCCAGTGATCCCTTTGCCTCAGCCTCCCAAGTTGCTGGGACTATAGGTGTCTGCACAACACCTGGGCAGTTTTTCTATTTTTTTTGTTTTTAAGTAGAGACGGTTCTCATTCATGCTCAGGCTGGTCTCGAACTCCTGAGCTCTTGTAATCCCAGACTGCTAGGATTATAGGCATGAGCCCCCCGCCACCCTCCACAGCCATGCAGCATTTTCAGTAAAGTATAATAATTCATGTTCTGATTCTTTTACCTCTCGTGGGAGGTCAGGTGATAAAACTACTGCTCTAATTTGCTCACTAAAGTGAGTACTCAAGTGCTATCTAAAGCCTTGTCCCCCTTCTGTCCTTTGATTTTCAATGACCTAACTCTCTTTTCCTAGTCTGTGAAGAGGGGAGAAGCAATTTGGACCAAAACACAGCAATGGCTTGAATCAGTTTAGAAATCTTGGTGCTTTCTTTTGAAAATGGGAATGGAGGTTGAGAGTGTTTTTCAAGAACTGAAAGGCAGATATAATGAGTATGGGTAGCACACCTGCAACCTATTCTTGGCATTCCAGTTGGGAAACCATCACCTCTTTTGCCAAACTGCCAAAAGACTAAGCTGTATGGAGGAATTAGTAATTCGCAGCCCCATCTTCCCTCTTCCCTACTTCCTAGACATTCAGAAAGGTTACGGGGTTCTCTTATCTCCTTTGACACTGGTGTGACCATGTGGCCAACAAAATCTGGAAGTCGAAGAGACACATGTCACACCCCAGCAGAAGCATTTAAAAGTTGATGCCCTCTTCCCTTGAAGTGGCGATTATGAAATAATGTGTCCGATGGCGGTAATACGAGATAAGCCCCCAAGCTGAGCGAGCCGCCCCACCCCATGCAGGCTGCCCTGAGACTCATCTGTACCCACAATGGACTTTGTGTGAATGAGAAATCAACATTTTGGTGTTAGCACAGACAACTGGTGGTAACTATTAGTGCTGCCATCCTAGCCTACCATGTCTGATAAGGCTTCAACCTGAGCGACCTAAAATTCTCTCAAGACAAATAAAATGAGGACAAAATGTCCATAAAAATGAAATAAATCATAATCGATCTTATAGTAGGTTTTTTTTTTTTTTTGAGACGGAGCCTCAAGCTATCCCCCTGGGTAGAGTGCCATGGCATCACAGCTCATAGCAACCTCCAACTCCTGGGCTCAAGCGAGTCTCCTGCCTCCGCCTCCCAGGTAGCTGGGACCATAGGCGCCCACCACAGCGCCCGGTCATCTCTTGGTTGCAGCCATCATTGTTGTTTGGCAGGCCTGGGCTGGGGATTCGAACCCGCTACATTAGGTGTACATGGCTGGCGCCTTAGCCGATTGAGCCACAGGCGCCGAGCCGTTCTTATAGTAGGTTAAGTCCATAAAACAAAAATATTTTTATTCCTAAAAGTCTTGATATTACTCTACAGAAGGAAAGTTATACTATTATAATACTGCTAAAAAAAATGTTATGAAATCTAGTAGGAAAGTTGTTATTCCAATTCCTTTCCCGGGAAAGTCATGTAATATTTAACTACCATCTGTATACAAGTTACCACAAATAAAAGAAAGAATAATGTGCTATGATAGTCTCCTGTGATAATAAAATTGAAAAAAATTATAATAGCATTAGGACGATACAGAAGAAAGACTATAACCTCAGAATTACAAAATTTCCATTTTTCTGTAGACCAATAATGCTATGTGTACAACCTTATCTTTTAAACTATTGGAAAACCAGAAAGATTACTGCATTTTTCCTTGTGAGTTTTCTTCTAATAACTCAAAAGTTTTTCAGCTGCTCTTCACTTCATTGATATGCTTCCTCCAGGCATCTCTATGCCATGAAATCCAAAGAAAATCCTTTCTTTTGACAGGATCCAGCTTAAAATACATGAAATTGTCAGCATTCAGTTAGAATTATTCTTTTTGCAGAATCTGCCTATTAACAAATTACACTGAAATATTGCTACCTCTAATTAAATTACTCTTTCAGAGTACAGATGGCATTGAAGCTCCCTTTTCCCAACTGTATGGTTATTAGTCTCTGAAATTCGATGCAATTTAGTTAGCCTCACATTTCAGGCTACTGATGTCAACAAAGGAAAACCTAATTCTTAATTTTTGTAACAGTGTTTTGTTACTTTTTAAAGACAAAAAGTTTCAACATAAATTTTATTAAAAACACCTATGAATTAATAAAAAAAAACTAAACCTAAAAAAAAAGAAACTCTTGGTAATTGAAGTTTTCAAAACACCACTGTACAAGGAAAAATTGAATAAAACTAAACCTATGTCTCAAACAATTTCCAAAATGTACCACAGAAACCAGAAAGAGCCAATGTGTTCCCAGAGTTCCCAACGTACAAATAAATACACAGGTAAACCAGGGCATAAAACAGTTACATGGTTTATGAAACCTGAATAAAAGAAAGAGGGACATAAAACATAATGTTCATTAAGCAAATAAGCCCTCCTGGACGGATGGGATATTACCTTAACTGAAATTGAAGTCCACTGCGCTAGTAAACCATCACTGCAAGCTCACCATGGAGAGTAAAGTTACAAAAAAAGAAAAAGCGTGAGGCTTTACCCTAAGTATTGAAGACAATTTCGGAAGTATTTATTCTTTAGCAGAAAAAGATCATGATCACACATGAAAAAATAATCGTGTGTCTAAAACAGCTTCTGGAAACCTACCCCCACAATATACAACTTATGGTTTAAAAGCTGAATTCTGAATTTTTACTGCCAATCCACCAAAGAGATTTATCAGCTGACTACCTGCTGGAAAGAACTTTGTAAATAGCTAAGTTGGACTGTGGACAGAAAGCAAACTACAAAAAATTTAATGAAAACAACAGCAAAATCCTGCTATTTCTAAGGGCTATCTACATTTTCTGAACGTTAGGACTACAATGTGTATTAGGGATTTAATGAATTTCGGCCATGTTACTTGTTTCTTTCACAAAGGAAATTAAGTTATTCAAAGTAATGACATAAAATCTCTAAGCTGCCAATATGGTGTAAGTACTAAAAGCTATGGAAAAATTCCAATACAAATGCACTGATGCCTTATGATTGGGGAGACAACTCCATACACACTGGGAAAACCCCATGGCCCCCAGGGCTACCTTTCATGACTGTCTTAGTTCACCACTTTCCATCTGTTTGAAGGATTATTGTGTTAACCCTAGAAAGCTGTTCTAGCAATGGGAAGTATTTTGCCAAAAACCGAAAGGGGTGGTATTTCTCAGATCCAGTTCACCTCACTCTGGTCTGACACACATAGTCACATGCCAAAGAAGACCAAGTTACCCATGGCACATAAGGAGAAATGGATTTCACTTTTAATGTAGTAGCAGAAACAGCAATGGAAAGGCTATTTAAAGATCATTTGATTTTACACACATATGTGAATGCCTAAATTGGGTCATACTCTTCTAAAAGGCCAGTTTACATTTAAAAATTGTAATTTATTCATCCTAAATTTTGCTTAGTGTCCAGAAATAGGGTTGTATCAAAGTGCCACCTTGGTTAAAGGAAAAACAAATAGCAATAACAAAATCCTCTTCAAAAATGTTGCCTCCCTTGGTCACAGCCTGAAATGAACATCTACCTCTGTGAACACACCAACTCAGCAATCTGAATAGCTGATGCTTCAGCTGACAATAATGAACTTCATCCTCGTTAACAGGCTGACATTTCCTCTTGGAGAAATGATTGCATGTCTATCTCACCATGCTCCTTAATTATAACCAAAGTAAATGGCATTAATTGCCACACCTCGTACCCGTCTCGGGTACGCTCCAGCCCCTCACCATGTGATTTATCTGGAAAACCTTTTTGGTGCATAAGCATAGTAGGACTGTGACTAGAATTAATCCCACTCACACCCCTTCTCAATGCCACTAAGCGCTCTGTGTCCAGCTATTAGGTGGACTCCTGAAGGGTCAAGATATCGTTAAAGATTCCAGAGATAAAGATTTTCCACATTTAATTCTCCCTGCGTAAATACACAAACATGTATTAAAGGATTTTCATTACATTAACTAAGATGATGTCAAGCCGAGGATCCTGTGTCTGTATTATTTACTTCCCACTTACCATTACCCCATCTGTATGTATTAGCTACAATAAATCGAGTTAGGCTAAAACCATATCCTTATCCTGTCCTGATAAGTAGACACATGTGTCATAAGCAGACTGGGCTGAATTACGTCCTTTTGCCTAAAAGCCCCAACTATATTAATGTTTCAGAATAATATATTAAAAATGCCATTTTTGGGAAGCTAACCTAAAGTAGACATTTGCCTTACAGAGCATAAAAAGTGAAAGAAAACAACAGATGTGAATAATGGAGACAATGAGAGGGAAAAATACATGCCTAACAGGAATGTTGGAAGGTCTATGAAATGTGAATTTTTTTGCCTAAGAAAATGCCACTTTTTACATAAGGGATACAAAACCAAGGACAGATAGAAACTTGAGGTTTGAAGACTTCTAGATACATTGCATTACGCAGTGAGTCCACATTGTTTAAGCACCGCCTTGTTCCAAATATACAGAAACAATAATAAAATTAGAATTATGTAGGAAAAAAAAACTAAAAAAACCCCCAACTAGTCAGGTTTGAAAACAAGATAAATATCGCTGTGGATCAGCAATGAACCAGTGTCAACTGTCACCTGGATAAAGAGCAAGCAGGGGCTACTTGGAAGCGCTTCAGGGAAAAGGGGTGTGGCGGTGATGGGAAGCTGGGCACAGCAGCTAGGATGCCACTTGACTCTGAGGCATGGGGCTGCCACCGTGGCTGAGGCTGGAGTTGTATAAGAGCAGACCAACAGAGAGATGAAAACAAAAGCCCATTGACAATGAGCCTGAAATTCCCAAATTATTACGTATCAAGGCTGAGGGAAGCCAGTAAAATCAGCAGCCAGAACCCAACACCCACCTAAGGAAACTAATTCCCAGGAGTCCTCTTCTGGCTCCCCCACCTCACTGGCCACTCCTTCTCCATCTCCTTCATCCCCTGAGGGTTTGGGCTGTGACCTTCACTCCTCTACACTCTCACCCTAAGGAAGTTCAACCAGTGTTAAGATTTTAAAAACTGCCTGTATCAGATGCCTGATGAATCTTGAAGTCTAAACCCTGACCATTCCCGAGATCTGGACTATCCCCAACTGCCTACAAGACATCTCCACTTGCATATCTCACAGGCAACTCAAGCTGAACAAAACCAAAGCCACCTCCACTCTCCCACCTCTGGTCAGCCAACTTTATGATAGAGCTTCACCTTCCACCCAAATGCCCAGACCACAGCGTGGGAGCCCCGCTTGATTCCTGTCTTACCCTAAATGTGATCTACATGCAGGTCTCATAAGCGCCAATTTCAAAACATCTCACTAATGTGGCCAATTCTCATCATCTCCCTCTACCATGTTATTTACCACCAGTCATCACCTGGCAAAGTCACCTCTAACTAATCTTTCACTTCCACTCTTGAAAATATCTGCAATGGCCTTTTGAAAACAAAAAGATTTGATCATGCTCAAAGGGTTCCTATCACACACAAAACAAAACCTTAACCTCTCTCCTCTTCTCCTCACACACGCTTTCTTGTCATTCTCGCCTCAGGTCCCTATCTGTGCATTTGAGATGCAGGCAGCCTCTGAGTTATAAACACCTGACTTACACTAACAGAGGGTATTACACTAAGTCCCCAAGTTACCAACACCCTACTGACATATGACTCACACCTATGCACAGAGGCTATTACAAGTAATAGGTAAGTGGACCTGTTCCAACTTATACACAAATTCAACTTAAGAACGAACCTCCAGAACTGATCTTGACCATAACCCAGGGACTGCTCGTACCACACAGGAAGGGGAGGGGACAGGAAAGAACAGAAGAAGACGGGAAGTCAGAAGATGTAGAAACCCAGGCAGGAGCTGAAATCCAGGTTAAAAGAAAACCATCAAGCTCGTTTTCATCATTTCTATGTTTTCTGGTTAAAGTTATCTTTCCTTAATTTTCTTTAAGTGACACTGGTATTCAATGGATGACTAAAGTTGGATTGAACTGGGTTTTGAGTTAAACCAGACAATGAATAAAAGGAATGTGAGTCCCGCTTTTTATTTATTAGCTAGTGTGACCAGAAATGGGTGATGCGGATCATAGAACACACAGGGGAGGCCTGTCGGATAGTACGCACTTTAGCAAGAACTCAACAAATGGGCAGCAAGGAAGTGTTCTGATGTTTGCAGTTTAGTTAAAGGTCTACGGACCGTGTCCCCAGATCACCCACAGTCTGAACTATAACCGTGCCTCACCTTGCCTCTCAGTGCTGGAATTTGAAAACACAAGCAGAATAAACAAACGCCACCTAGCTTCTCAGTAGCAATATGAAAGGTAAACAACAACAATCCAGCTTTGAGCCAGTGTTCATTTATGTCTGCATTAAGCCTCCTCGAAATTGGGAACTAGAGAGAAGAAGCATAAAGAAACTTGTGGGTTCAGCATCTCAAGCATAAATTATAACCCTGCTTCAATAAAAACGCGTGTAGGAGGACTCAAGGGTAAGGAGGCAAAGGACAAAGGTGGAGACTATGTCCATTTCTTCAGATCTAACACTGCTGTGAAGGTTATTACATTAATGTCTGTTTTTTGTATAATGTATGAATTCATCTGCCTATCTAAGTAGAAGTATAGAATTTAGCACTGTACTCTGAACCAAATTAGTCATCACGGCCAAGAGCAACGGCTTATGCTTATGATTCCTGCACTTACAGAGGCTGAGGCTTTTGGGTCTCAGGAGTTCAAGACCAGCCTGAGTAACACATAGAAAAACATATTTAAAAAATGGAAAAATTAGGCCGGAGTGGTGGCAGGCACCTGTGGTTGCCACTACTCGAAGGCTGAGGGAGGGCGTCATCTGAGCCCAGGAGTTTGAGGTTGCCCCGACCTAGGATCATGCCACTGCCCTCGTATCCCAGCAACAAAGTAACAACCCATCTCAAAAAATCATTACTCGAATATTACTCTCATTGATACTGTTTCTAAGCCAGGAGTTCAGAAGGTTTGTCGTATGGAATCTCATTTGGATATCACCTATAATGACCCGACTACCTATGTGTACTTTTCTTTTTCTGTTTACACAGTGGTTTCTCACCATGACATACAGGAAAACAAAAGGCCACACAGTGTACCTGAGCATGTCACAAGGAAAGTAGCAGGTGGCAGTGATCCGTGAAGCTCTTGGGGGTATCTTGGGAGGAACCCCCTACCTTTCAGGATCAAGGGAAATTTCCATTTCTTATTGACCTGCCCACACTCAAGGACAATTAACTATGATCTCTAATCTTCCATTTAAGGGGACTTACAGAAACGGATATGGGAACGTCCTTGATGTCTAAGAGTTTAAATTTAAGGGGAAAGGCCTTTAATAACTTAAAGTAAGCAATAAATATCAAAATAAGCAAAGCCAAAGTGCTTGACAATTATGTTTGAAGTGAGGAAGGAAGTTGCTGAAGAGGCAATGGGAAGGGCAGCCAGCCATTTCTGCTCTGAGCACAGGATAAGCGGGATCCCAGCAGGGAACAGGCAAAAGGGGCAGCTTCAACCCAAACACGGGCATGGAAACCAGGTGGTGATGGTGCCTTCACAGAGGTTGTCCGTGTGCACAGAAAGGGTGGGGTCTGGGTCAGCACAACTGTTCCTCCCTCATGCCTTTGCTATGATAATAACGGATATTTTGGAAGGATGTTTCCCACGGCAAATTTGTTCAGTAAATTGCTTCTAGGGCACATTACCTTTGTGGGGGTGGGATGTGTATGGACTAAAATCTCTTATTTAGAAAAGAAATCTCCAAATCCATCAATCAGAAAAAGGAAATGTCAACACTGGCACGAATAAGAGATCTGATTACCGATGGTCGAGAATGGGTTCACTGAACCCTGGGGCTGTGTGTGTAACGCACTTATCTAACAAAAGGATTGTGTTAAAATTTAAATGCCACTGTAGTTTTTGTAAAAAGGCTCAGCTTTTCCCCTTTTTCTGATTCCTTGAGTCTATTAATATAAGGAAGACCATTTAATAGCACTTTTTAAACACAGGAATTATTCAGAAATACACACTATAATATGCAGGATGTGATACTGGGAGATGAGATTGATTCCACAAATCACACAGAAAAATCTGATTCATTATATAACAGTCACGCCTTGTATAAATTATAGTCCAACCAACAAGGGTACTAACTACATGCTTCAATTTGGAAGACAGTACAGAAGTAACCTCACAATTTAACGTGATGAATTTATTAATAAATGCTAAAAGATACCCAAAAAATACCCTGCTTGTGTGAAGGCCAACTCTAATCTCACTTATTTTACAAATAATCTTCAATCAGCCACTATCATTTTATACTCAAGTGAACCATAAACTCAACTGGTCTGATGATGTGGTATAGTGTAGTTGGGTTTTTTTTGAGATAAAGTGTCACTCTGTTGCCCAGGCTAGAGTGTTGAGGTGTCAGCCTAGAACCTCAAACTTCCAGGTTTAAGTGATCCTCCTGAGTCAGCTGTGGCAGCTGGACTACCTGCCTCTGCCTCAACAGTGGGCTAATTTTTCTGCTTTTAGAAGAGATGGGGTCTCACTCTTGTTCAGGCTGGTCCTGAACTCCTGAGCTCAAGCAATCCACCCACTTCAGCCTCCCAGAGTGCTAGGATTACAGGTGTAAGCCACTGCGCCCACCTTAGTATAGCATAGTTTTCTTTAAAAATCAGAAGAAACTGCATTGATAATGAGATTTTTATCATTTCTTTCCTGTTGGTGCAAAATACCCCCAAAGCAATGGCCTACGAGGCAGTGAATGCAGTTCTGGTTGCAGCTCCACCGAGACTGAATCATCTCCCAAATGGCTCTTCATTTCCTCGGCTGTAACGTGAGCGTCTCGTTAGATGACTACTCTGCTAATACAGCATTGAAGGCGCGGCCATACTCCACAGTCTAAAACTCAAAGTCTCAACAAGTCCCTGAGTATCACTGCTAAAAGTCATACTCAAGTTTTGTGTGTCCTCGTAGTCATTGTGAAAATATCATCGTTTGGGACGAAAAGCAAAAGAGAAAACCGATAGGAAGAAAATGGTTTTGACCTAAGTTTTTATCTAGTTTTTAGAAACCCATAAATCCCAAAGCTAAGGGGAAAAATGCAAATATTACATTCCAGGAAATTACAGACGAAAGGGCAGCAACAGCGACAGATAAAAACTTTGATAATTAGTCAGTTGTCACTCTTCCTTTCAACAGGTTAAACAATTACACAGGCATTTATAAGCTGTACAATAATTTATAATCTAGGTGCTTTTCTTTCGCTAAAATTCATGTCATCACAAAGAGCCAAAAAACCCAAGCTATTCTGTGTGAAACACAACTCTCCCTAGAACAGCTCAGTCGCCTTTTTGCGTGAAATCAATTTCAGTCATTTTAGCACTACTGTGCACCAAGGAGTCTAAATCCTTGAAGAGCAAACAATAAAATCTGCACTTCAAGTTCCAAATTCTGGGTCTCAGTCCCTCTAAGAACAATTGGTATCAACTGGAAAAGGTAAAACTCAACCTGTTTTTAGAACACACTTCTTTAAAAGAGTTTTTAGTCAGGAATACAAAATGCAAGTCTTTAAAAGACTATTTACCCAGGAATACAAAATAGACATCACTCTGGAAAATAAAATTTTGGTTTTGAAACAACTAAAGGTCCAATCCTTAGTTTCTCTTGTTTTCTACTGTGACAGGGTAGATGCTCTTCAGGGAAGACAAATTGAAGATCTCTAAGGTTTCTTGGGAGGTATGTGTCAAGAAAACCAAGACAACCCTATTTCAGCTTTAAGTTGCAATAGGAAAGGTGACCCTTTAACTCTAAAGTGGCATATTTTCTTTTTAAATTTTTCCAATAAAGTAAACTCAGCATTTGCCATAAGAGGGCCACTCTCCATTGGGTCTTCTTATCGTAATGGCCACACGCACACATTCCACCCCAAGTTTACGTTTCAGTTTCTAATGAGCAGCATTCTCTCTCTCAGGTTCAAAGTCATTTTCATCAACAGCCTACTTAATATGCACACACTACCTTTTGATAATTCTTTTCATGAACTACAGTTTAGACTTTTAGAAAAGCAACTTTGCAGAATATCTGCTCGTTTTTGTAGGCAGTTTCAACCCCCTTGATGTTTGGCAAATTTTTACAAAATTAACGAGGTTAACCTTCATTTTTCAAGCTTTCAAAGCTGTTTCATGCTAACACAGGCTTCTCATTTAAAGATGACTCATATTCAAGGGCTTTTAAGTTTGATTTTATTTATAGGACGATTTATTAAAGCTCAAAGTAGAATCCTGAAAATGACGGAAGTGTGTAATAGTTTCCTAATCTTATGCACCTTCGTAAGGCAACTAAACCCAGGGTATTTCCAGCTATAATAAATTAGATTTGTGATAGTAGAGCTCCACGAACTAAAATGTAAATAGATTTTCATAATGCTTGTCATTGTATAAAGTTACTTGTCCTAGCCCTATGGTCCTATTCCCTTCCATGCTGAAACGTGTGGTGTGCCTCCCCCTCTCACTATGAGCTTTGCACCGTGAGAGAGACGAAAACAGAAACGTGAATGGGGCACAGATTTTACAGTCAAGCAACTTACAATCTTATCTAAGAATTTCTCTAGCCAATTATGTGAATTAAGATGAAGATACACTTAGTGGGGTTTAGGGAAATTAGGCCAAGAAATTTTAAAGCTAAACTTGACATGTAATGACATAATTAAATGAGCATCACAAAAAAACTATCAAAGTTGCCATAAAAATAGTGGGTTTGTAAAATTTTAATTTACCTGCAGTTTGCAGGGAAATGTCTACCATAAAGAAAGGGGCAAATATAGTCTGTTGTTAAGTATTACCAGCTAGATTTGAAAATGTCCCCTTGGGTTGGAAAAGGGGGCATCATGCAACTCTCCAAACCTCCAGCTTTAGAGAAGGTGAGAGGGAAAATACAGTTTATTCAACACTGCTTTTCATGTTTTAAAAGACATGGAGAAAAATATCTTATTTTATTATTTTTTTTTAAATTTCAGATTAATGAGGTTACCAATCATTAGGTTATAGTGTTTGTGCTTCCAAGGTAAAGTTCAAGCCCTTAGGGAACTCTCTTCTAATGTAAAATGTGAGGGTGTATAGCCCCCCCCCCCCCCCGCCCCGGGCCAGGGGCTCAGCATTCCTTTTGTTTAAACCACCATCACCACCACTCCCTCACAGAATATACTTGCAGAGTTTTTTGTGGTTATGTATTCATTTAATTTTTAGAAGAACACAAATTCATAGGATCATGGAACTCTTTTATTTAAAATATAAAACATGATTTGTACAGAAGACTTATTTTCTGGTACTTTGTTTCCTAAGTTAACAAAATCACTGTGAGAGCGATGGATAAGGTAATTTTTGTTACCTGGAAGGAAAACATAACAATTTTGCATGGTTCTTTAATTTCTCAGTGAAGAGACACACATAGCTCCTTAATAAAAACATGCCGTGGCGTTTCCATCTCCCATAATTCCTTCTGCTTAGTGAACAAAGTCATAATAGGTATGTCAGAATGAAAGCAGGGATAAAGTTCTTTTGAGCTGACGGAAATGCCTAGGCAGCTTTTTATAAGTGGAATACTGACCGTCAGCAAAACAGAGATTGGGTGGCTCAAACAGAGCCCATATTACATCTGATTCACTGATCCCTTTCAAATTCTTGCCCCCAACCTTGGGCACAACACAAAACCTTCCTGAGCTCTGCTGGTCTTTTTGTCTATTTGCAAAACAAAATACAACATAAGAATAAACTTTTAGGGGGTAAAACAGTATTTCTGTTTGGACAAATTGCTCCCTTTTGGTTATCTTAGACTCATATTCTATCCAGTTTTTTTCCAGCTAGTAACCATCCATCACTAGTGATTTGGGAATCTGTTAAGTAAAAACAACTATGGCTGTTCAAGCTTTCTCTAAAAAAGCAACTTGGGTGAAAAGTCAATAAGAAATGTGCTTTGTATACTCAGAAGCACTGAAAATGCTTGCAATCTAACTAAGATTAGTAAGGAATTGTTGGTTTTATACCCTAAATTGGATATGAATCCAAGACTGAATGTCAAAACGAGCGTATCTGAGAATACTTGTTAAAATGCAAAATTTCATAATTAAAGAAGTGTACTCTGTGTAAAAAGAAAGATGCTCTCAGTGTAGACTGTGCCTAAAAATAATTTTGCTCATGGGTAGATACAAGATTCTCAGAATGCTGCCTCTCCTAGACTTTCACAGACTTTCACCAAGCATCTTCCTGAGGACTGCCAGGGTGAAGGCAGAGTTCCTTTTAACAATGGCTTGTCAGATGTCTTGTTTTTAAACATCCCCCTTTCCGCAATCAACTTTCTGGTTCACACCATATGCTAAGGTGTTTGAATACTGTGGGAAGCAGTGAGAAAGCCTACCAAAATACTTTGAGAGAAAGCTGCAGTTTAGGGTTTTAAACCTTAGGAAGAAAGAAAGTTCCATAAAGAGCAGAAATAACCTAAAGCAGAAGAAAGGAGACAACAGCATGTCCAAGGGGACACAAAGTCAATCATTACTTACCACAGAGAAATCACGCAGGAAGCCGGTGGAAAATAATCTGTAAGTGCATATGGGCAAATGGTAGAGAATTTACAAAAACTTGGGGAACAAGTGCCGAAGGTTTTGGGGGAGGAGAAGTGAAAGTAGTTTGGGGACAAGAGACCTAACTTGAATATACAGGCTGAAATGATGAGTGAATGCCCCCAAACTGGCCAAGCCCTGGAGAGGTTAGTGGACCATTAATTAGGGATCTGGGCCGGAGTGATGGGAGCAGGAATCTCAAAAGAAGATACACACACACACACACACACACACACACACACGCACACCAAGACGTGGATAAGAAGAATCCATAGGAATTGGTAACTAATTATCTGTAGTCACAGGGCATAGCTACAGGAAGAAAGTCCGGAGTTGGAAAGATTCCAAGAGTCTAGAGAATTGGTGAAAAGTTCAGTGAAAATGGGTTAAATTTGACGGAAGACAGTTTGTGGAAGAGTGCTTTTTAGAACTGTCGCATTAAAAATACACATAAACTGTGCATCTTCTGAGTGTGTATGGAGGATTCATAAACTACCCCACTGGCCTGACTCAGCTGTCTGGTTGTGCAGACCAACACACAAATGTTTATGTAGTTGAAGTCCCAGGAATGAGGTGAGATGTCTCAGGAAGAAAGTCATGTCTAATCAACATTTGCCTGGTTAGATTATCTTGTTTAGATGTCGCATTGACAGAAAACATCTGATAGCTGTCTTATATGCAACATTTCTTCAAAAAGATACAAGGAATGTACTGATCTCAGCCCTTGGTTTTTTCCCTCTTCCTAAACAAGAAATTGTTTAGTTTCTTTACTGATGGGCTTCTGATAGTTTGTCTTTCCTCTGCACCATATTCTGATTTGTTATCTCCTTTTTTCACATGCATAAAGCACTGAACTTAAACATTTTAAGAGCACAACCTCAGGTGTGTATCATGGCCATCACAATATGTGAGTACCTACTGAATGCAAACTACCAGCCAGCTTTTTATAATTCCTATGAAGACTTAGCAACTTCTTGGGAATTTAAAAATCTTTGAATGCGTTGGTGCCTGTAGCACAGTGGTTATGGCATCAGCCACGTACATGGAAGGAGGTGGGTTCAAACCCAGCCTGGGCCAGCTAAACAACGACCACTGCAACAAAAACTAGCCAGGCCTTGTGGCACCTGCTGCAAGTCCCAGCTACCTGGGAGGCTGAGGCAAGAGACTTGCTTGAGCCCAAGAGTTCGAAGTTGCTGTGAGCTGTGACGCCACACCACTCTACTGAGGGCGACATAATGAGACTCTGTCTCAAAAATAAATAAATAAATAAAAATAAAAATAAATATCTTTGGATGTAGTAATGACAACTGGAGAAATCTACATCCCACCTCTGGACTGTACACAGGACAGTGGCCTCTTCCAATTTTCCTTTAGACCCCCGGTGCCCTGCTTAACGCCCTCCCACTCCATCGGGTCTAATATCACTCAAAGTCACTTTATTTCTCTTTCCACAGCCACTGAAAGTTGTTTTCTGGAAAGCATATAACCTGGACTGCCCGGCCTCTTGCATGAACCCACATTTCTGAGATTTGAGGATCCCATGGTGGTGGGGAGAGCTGGGACCCAGGGTGCACGGGACACCTGGTGTTGGGGCTCCAGGCAGGCTGGCACGTGACTTCTCTCTGTGTGGCTTTAGCTTTCCCTTCTCCTTCCAGTCTGCTCTCGGGTTGAGAAAACCGGCATTGGTATTTCAGTGATCTCATATACTTGATCATATCCGATCCTCACATCTCCAGCCTGAGTAAGCAGCAACTCCTATTTCCATTTTATAAGTGAATTAATTAAGGCTCAGGGAGATTAAGCGACTTGCCCCTAGGTCCCACAACTGTCAAACAGAACAAACTGCCATTATTAGGGACCAAATGAACTATAAATAATGATAGGTTTCTAGCTCACATTTAGTTTATGACTTGTTATAATTACCTATTTTCTGCTTTACCAGTGCTGAATCAGTATTTCATAATCGGTATATCCTGGGCATTTTTTGGTCAAGTCTTCTTACCCCTAATTTGTAAGGATAATTTTCCTCCAATTTTACAAGTTGTGGGGTTAGACAATTCCACACAATGTAGAGTTCTGCATGACTATGAGAGAAATGTTGATGCTTTACAGTAATGGTATATGCACAAAGCATAGGGCAGTCCACACTAAAGGAGAGTCTAAAACAACCAACAAAGAGTCAATTTCTTTGAAATTACACACTGATGATAATGCATGTGCTAACATTGGCAGCATCTGACTGGCAAAGCCAAAAACAGGAGCATATCTCTTTTTGACTAATTGAACACAAATAAAGTGTGCAAATAATTTTCATTATAATAATATTTAAAATGGTGCTACCAAAGAATAAATAATTATTTACTTAGTTAGAGCCAGTAATGTTTGTGAAAGTTGACCAGGCTGGCGCCTGTGGCTCAATGAGTAAAGGTGCCAACCCCATATACCGAGGGTAGCAGGTTCAAACCCAGCCCCAGACAAACTGCAACCAAAAAATAGCCAGGCACCATGGCTCGCACCTGCAGTACCAGCTATTCTGGAGGCTGAGGCAAGAGAATCACCTAAGCCCAAGAGCTGGAGGTTGCTGTGAGCTGGGATGCCACGGCACTCTACCAAGGGCCATAAAGTGAGACTCTGTCTGTAAAAAAAAAAAAAAAAAAGAAAGAAAGAAAAGAAAGTTGACTGGGCATTTGTGCACAGAGTTAAGTATCCAAGCACGTGTGTGGCATGCTATGGTCCTCACCACTCACCTTGTTTGACAGCTCAGACCCTACTCTTTAGTAAAGAGAACTATCCCAGTTTTACTGTTTGATCTAGACAGTAACAGTCCCCTCCCTTACAGATATGTAGCACTTTTACTGTTATGAAACTGCCTTCATATAAGCAGAAAGCCGGGTTTGGTTCCTGAAGTGGCAGCACCCCCAAAGCTGTGCCCAGGGGAGTGAGGTCCGCCACATACGCCACGTGATCAGCTCACTTTCATGCAGCTAAAATTCCATGATGAACAGACAACGTTAACTTTGTCTGCTCAGCATCCTGATAAAAATTATGTTCCAACCATCTCCACAAGAACCCTGAGGTTTTACCTCCTGTTAACAGAAGTGCCAGAAGCAAGTTTTATCCATATGTGGCAAAAGTGGCTGCTGCTGGCAAAATACCAGATGCAGAGCGCAGAGCAAACGAGGTGAAGCAGAAGGTGCAGCCACGCAGTCCGCGCAGGTTTCACTGTGGAATCTGCAAACCCTCCTACAGTAAATACTGTGACAGTATTGAATTCAGAATACCACAAGGGATCACTCCAGCCCCAGCTTTCCAGAGACTCAGTGCAGTGAGCGCAGCTCCCTGTACTCACATTGAAAGATCTTTGGTCCATGGGTGCCAGACATACTACACACACTATCTCATTCAATCCTAGAAACAACCCTAAAAAGCAGATGTTGACCCCGAGGAACCTGGTAATACTGAATCACCAGTAAGGTATCAGGTCCAAAATCACAGGGTTGGAACGAACGTTTGAACACTGCTGTGTAATTCCCACACCTTATTGCTTTTTTAAAAATGCTACCCTGCCTTTCAGTAACTTGGAGAAGAGCTCAAGCAATGAGCACGCATGGAAAGTAAAAAAATGAACCATGAGTTAGTATCTTTACGAATAAAAATACATTTTCCTTAGCACCAGATTGTAAATTTACAAAATAATGAAATCATTTGATACATTCTTGAAATAATCTCTTTTAATTGACATTTCTAAAAGTGGATTTCTGCAGTGAAAACCTGTCCATCTTACTTTAAAATACACAGGCTACAAAAAAAAAAAATTTTTTTTTTCCAAGTTAGAGTCTCAATATGTTCACTCTTGGTAGAGTGCTATGGCGTCACAGCTCACAGCAACCTCAAATTCCTGGGCTCATATGATTCTCTTGTCTTAGCCTCCCGAGTAGCTGGGACTACAGGTGCCTGCCACAATGTCCGGCTATTTTTTTGTTGTTGTTGTTGTTACAGTTGTCATTCTTGTTTACCTGGCCCATCCAGGTTCGAACCCACCAGCCTCAGTGCATGTAGCTGGTACCATAATCACTGTGCTATGGGCACCGAGAATACAAAAGTGTTCTTGATTTAAAAAAAAAAAAATCAGAATGCATATAATTTCTCACTGGAATCCCACACGGAGTTTTATATGAAAAAAAAAGAATGTATTTCTACTGAATACCTTCTACTGTAATCAAAGCCTGAAATCAGATTCAAGTCTCACCAGGCAATGAGCAAAGATGGACAGCCAGCAGGTGACTGCGTGTTTTCAACGGATAAGTGTCCATGACAACAGGGACAAATGCCACAGCAGTGCAACAACACTGTTAGCAGACTCACACAGATTGGGATAGAATTAGTCTAGCGGTCAATCTACCTTTTTCCTTCCTTCTTTCAGAAGAATCATTCTTAACAGAATTAAGAAGCATTGCAGGCAGGATGGACCTGCCTCAACATCAGTTTTCTAGCTGTTCCTGGACTGATAGAGGACTTACGTTCTAAGTGCGGGCACTATTAAACAACTTGCGCTATAAATATTTTCTTGCAGCTCAAAACCAATTTACATAGTCCTCAATAACAATAAGAATGAATGAATAGAAATATAAATTTATTTTTAAAAAATGTATATGCAGAGGTGTATCATTTCACTGAAAACTTCCCAATTACTTTGAAAAACTCTGAAACAACTAACAGACCCAGAAATAATATTCCCTCTAAATAGTTGTTAATTTTTATTATGCCCTTTGTTTGTAGTTAACACTGAGAAATAGGCCTATATGAGGAGGGAAGTCATCACCATAAAAACAGCAAATATGAAAGTTGAAATTAGTATATTTGCAATACCAAACTGTCAAGAAGCACTTTTTATTAGCATTATGTAGACTTTACTAAATACATTATCTTCTTAATTTTTTAAACAATATGGATGTAGTAGACTTAAAATTGCTAGTATTATATTTAGAACAATTGATTTTTTTCTTTTTATTCATCAATGACTTTTTCTGCCCCTTTTTTTTTAACTTTCATTCTTTGGTCAGAAAGGTTTTTTGGCTTTTATAATACCCAATAAACCAGCATTGGAATTACTGAAGTAATGCTTCATTATTTTACCTTAACACCATTCCATGTTGGGGTTTTATTGCTAATTCCGTTAGTAACCTGACTTACGGTTGACATCTAAGATGATGTGTTTGATACTTAAATCCACTCTTTACAGAACAGTATCACAGGTGGTGTGTCTACATTGATGATTTGACATTGCACTCCCAAAGCATTTACAAAGTTTGAACTTTGATGAATTCCGTTCTAATTTTCATGTTAAAAACAAAGAGACAAGTCATCTCACTGTAATGTCTAATAACATCATTCATTCGCTCAACAATTTCATATTGAACACCTACTCGAGTCAGGCACTATGAGGATCCTGGGAAACATCAGTGAACAGAAAAACATACAACCGCACACACAAAGCACTTACGAAAAAGTAATACAACATTTGCATTGATAAAACAAGTTATTACAGGAAATTAAGGACTTAAAATAGTATTGGCCTTCTTTCTGCTTGAAATCTAAGAACATAGGATTTCATCATTTTCCATTAAAGACAAAGAATAACAAAAATAAGAGGAACCACTTTTAGCAGGAAACTAAGCCTGGCCCAGGGATGGGAGAAATTACAGAGATCAGAGATCCTCCCAACTAAGGAGTTATAATGTTGATATTTGAAAAAAAACAGGTTTGATTTGAAGTAGTTGATGAAGACTTGTGAGTTTCAAGGGCACTAACAAGTTGAGTGGTTGATGGCACCAAGCTTTCCTTCATTACATCTCATTCATTCTAAATGTTATAGTTTTTCCTCATGAAAAGCACTATTCCAGGTTAACAAATAAAGACAGAAGAAATGATTATTGCAAGCATAAAAGTTGGGCAAGAAAGTTTAAGGTTGTTGTGTTTACAAGTGAAGGAGGACAACAGGCTGGTTTAGTCTGAGCGTCTGGCCTGGTGGCTGAAGCTCTGCTGGATCGTTCTCAGCCTCTGGGACTTCTGAACAAAGATAAAGAAAGAAAGGGACCGTCTGGTAGCTGTACCCTGCAGGTTGGATTCCACAAACTGTTCCAATTCTTGCGCCTTAACCTCTTACTTTGTTTCTCCATAGTTTTCCTGGTATTCTTCTAATAAACACTCCCTGTTGCTTAAGTTGGGTTCTGTTACTTACAACAAAAATAGCATTAATATCACCTCCCCTCCCACTGGCCTATTATATATGTTTCATTTGAATTCATCTCCCTTTTTCCAATCATCAAGATAAAAACTTTCAATGTTTCCTACTACCAAGAAGATAAATTAAAATCTATCAATGTTCCAATATTCTCTGCTGTGAAACTCTTATAGGCTCTCAAATCCAGGTCTCTCTACTCAGCGTCATGCAAAGTGTATGCAAAGCTTTGCTGCCCAGTCTTCTTAAAGAATGTCTTTTGGGGGGAGGTGCCCAAAGGAGTAGGGTGCCGGCCCCATATGCTGGAGGTGGCAGGTTCAAACCCAGCCCTGGCCAAAAAAAAAAAAAGAATGTCTTTTTATGATAATAAAGATAGTGAATACTCTTCTACTGATATGTTTGGGCTCAAAGGCCTGATTTGCTAATTATTAGATGTGAAACTTTACACAAATTTTTGAACCTACTTAAGCCTTACTCACTGAAAAAGTGAAGAAAGTATCTTGTTCTTAGAATTACACTGAAGATTTAAAACACATTATTACATCAGGGGTTCTCAACCTTCCTAATGCCTCCTAATGCCACGACCCTTTAACACAGTTCTTCATGTTGCGGTGACCCTCAATCATAAAATTATTTTCATTGCTACTTCATAACTGTAATTTTGCTACTGTTAAGAATCATAATGTAAATATCTGATATGCAGGATGTATTTAGGTGACCCCTGTGAAAGGGTCATTCAATCTGCAAAAGTTGAGAACCTCTGTTATACACATATATAATTCTCTCTATATAATGTTATATTTAAAATTCATTAATACATATTACATATATACATATATATATCTCAAAACAGGGCCTGACAGAGAATGTTTTCAATAGGTGACAGCCATTAGGCGACCCCTGTGAAAGGGTCGCTCGACCCCCCACAGGTTGAGAACCGCTGTTAAACATACAAATAATACTCTATATATAATGTTGTATTTGAAATTCTTTATTATATGTATATATAATAAAACAGGACCTGACACAGAATGTTTTCAATAGGTGACAGCCATTATTATTTCATTAGACTTAAATTCATATGTATTATTACATTATGATTTAAATTCTTATGTCTAGCTCAGAACTTTCTTATTTTTCTTTTTGAGACAGAGTATCACTCTGCTGGTTAGAATGCCATGGCCTCCGCCTAGCTCACAGCAGTCTCAAAATCTTGGGTTCAAGCAGTCCTTGTGAGTAGCTGGGACTACAGGTGGCCACTAAAAGGCCTGGCTAATTTTCTATTTTTAGTAGCACTGGGGTCTTGCTCTTGCTCAGGCTGGTCTTGAACTCCCAAGCTCCAGGGATCTGCCTACTCAGCCTTCCAGAGGGACAGGATTACAGGTGTGAGCTACCACAACCACTTAACCCAGAACTTTCTTGAGATCCAGAACCACAGATGTAAGTGCCTACATAACATTTTTATGTATACAGGCTTCAAGTTCCAAGTTCAAAAAGGAAAATTAAATACCCATTCCTCCCAGTTTGGGGACTCCTGCATCCCTCACCTTGAAAAATGATAATACCAGTCACCAGCCACAAACATGAAAATCTAAGACTCTCTCCTCATCTGAGTGGTCCCCAAGCCCCATCAGCTAAATTATCCCCTCTTGGCCTTTCCCAGGCACACAGAGCCTCTACACTTCTCATCAGGCTTCTAGTAACAGCTTCTAAACTGATACAGTTTGTCCTTGTCACACTCACCAAATTAATCATGCAACAGCTGATAAATAAGGCTTTCTAAAACTCAAAGCTGATCAGTTTAAAATCTATTAATAGCCCTCCATTGATTAGGTAATAAAGACCTATCCTTCCACTGCTGTACACGTCCTTCAACACTGTGGCCACAGCCTGAAGTTAATTCTCTCATCAGACCCTGCTAATGAACTCCATTCCGATCATATTCAATTGCTTACAGATTCTGGAGCACATTGGACTGGTTCAGGCCTCTGCAGCCCTGCTGATGCGGGTCCATCTGAGTGGAACGCCCTCATGTAACACCCTGATAAGTGGCTGCTCATCTCTCAAGGGCCACTTCCTTGGAAGCCTGGAAAGATAAAGCCCTCTACCTTAAACTGTACAACTGCCCTTAAATAATTCCATCACAACACTCAAACTTGAATTTCACACACTGGTTTCCATATTTTCCCCCAACTCAAGGGCAGGGCTCTGCCTTATTCCTTCAGAGGCCCTGATGCTTAGCTCAGGCCTGGCACAAAACAGGTGGTGGATATGTGCCTGCTGGATGCACGAAGGTACAGAGAAAGACAACGGAGAGAGGTTAATAATTAAAATCAAAGTTTAGAGTATGTTCTGGAGTTTATAGACATCTCAGTTCTCTCACAGGACCCATAAGAATACAGAATACTAGAACCGGTCAAAATTACATTCCTATTCATTAAGAAAATACTCCACCAAAGTTGTGGCAGGATGCCTTATTGAAGATGATCAAGTGTGAGATGAAGCTGACAAAGTGTTCCAAAAGGGGTTGAGTCAAGCGTTCCTTTTTAAGATGGCTATTGCCCCTTAAAAGACAATTTGGGAGACATAAAGGCATCACAGTCTAAATAATTTAAATACAGTCCATTGTTGAGCAATGCCAGAATATAAGCTACCATTGTCTAGTGATTTGTGATCATCTCTTATATAACTGGGAAATTTAAGCAACTTAATGAATTTGCATGTAACGTTCTTGGTGGGTAATAAAACTTTTAGAAGAAATCTCCAAGATAAAAATGCATTGTGGAGAGATGAACATTTTTATCACCTGATTAAAATAAAGAATTATTTCTTTAAAAAATATTGATAGCTATTGCACAGTAAAAGATTAAGGACATAGGCAGAGATGTGGTCATAAACTAAAAAAACTAGGATTTCCTTTGCACGTACTGGTTCAGATAGTAAAGAATCATAATTTAGAGGAAAATCTTAACATTACTGAATCAAATTAGGTTATAAGACTCACTGCTGAGAAAAATGGTCAGCAGATTTACTTCTGCCTTATGTAGAAGGCATCCTAGGTAACAAATCTTCCATGGAATTTTGTCCATAGATCTGAATAAAATTTATGTTATTTATGTAATTTATCAAGATTCAGCCTAGTCAAAGAACTAAAGGAAATAAATGCCCATTTTGGTAGACTTTTAGATGCACTACTTATCCTAACGTTTATAGTCTTCTAAAAAAAATTTTGGAAGCCAGGCGCCAAGGCTCACTCTTGTAATCTTAGTGTTTTGGAGGCCAAGGCAGGAGCATCCCTTGAGGCCAGCAGTTTGAGACCAGACTGATCAACCTATCTAGACCCCATCTCCACAAAATGTACAAAAATTAGTGCACCTGTAGTCCCAGCTACTCAGGGGGCTGAGCCAGGAGGATCAAATGAGCCCAGGAATTTGAGGCTACAGTCAGCTACGATGATACTACTGCACTACTGCACTCTAGCCCAGGTAAAAGAGTGCAACCCTATTTAAAAAAGGCAACTTTCTAATGAACTTCACTCAGAGCGACACTATAATTTTGCATTTCAGATTTCACTTATGTTCAATTGAGTAATGGATGAAAGTGACAGGAGTCACGACTGATTAAATCAAATCTTCTATGGCCTTACGATCTGCCAGGATTCAGGCAGTTTATAAATTACCATCGCTACTTCCACAGGAAGTGGATTCTTAGCTGTATGGAGCAACTAAATTACAATAAAAAAAAGCACTAAGAGGTTTAAATACCTGGAAGCTTGCTAGAAGCCAAGAAGAAATGAGATACTGATAAAAGTTAGATATCTATCACAGAAAGCCTTGGGCTTCTAAAGTCATGGCTAAGCAAGAAAATATATAAAAATACTCTTTATTTTTATATATTTCTAACTCAAAGATGTTTTAAGACCAGAGGGTAAGACTAGTCTGCTAAGCATCAGCCAATAGATGGAAGTACTTACAATTTTACGCTTTAAAACAAAGGAAAAAACTTCCCTTGCAAAGACGTTCTAAAACTTCATTTCAGTAAGAATCAGGACAGAAAGCAGCAGAGTTTTCATCTGATTATTCAAGTTCTGACCTTGTAAGAGTTGAGATTGACATAAGTGATTGCTTCGTACGAAGAATACGGCCTTGGTAAATTTAAATTGTGATGTTTTTTACCTTATTTTAGCCTTTAATGCCACAAATTAAAAAGAAGGGAGTGGAAGTAAACTTTTCAATTATATTTTTGCTTAACTTATGAATCGCTTTTCACTTGAAATTATGGGCAGCAATTTTATTATGTGAAATATATGTACAGAAACAACCCTTGCACAAAAACGCACCTCATGTGGGTGATAAATACTGATTCTGGTTGTTGTAAAGAATAATTATATTTGGTACGCATTTGATACGGGTCAAACGCCCCCCAAAGCACACAAAGCGAGTACCTGGAGACTAGTATGAAAGCTTTTTGGCCTTTCCTCAAGACTCTGATGCTATTTCCTACCCTACGTGAAGGTGTTTCTATTCAATAAATCTAAAATACATAACCATGACACAAATTTGAACGTAAGCAAAGAATGCCGAACCCTTAACTAAATGCAGCAGCCTCTCTACTTCAGAACAGGCAAACACTGCCAGCAAAAACAACAAACTAAATCTCTGTTGAAGCAAAAACAGCAGAGCGTGAAATAGCAGCCTGCCATCAGACACTGGGAGTTTGATTTTCATCAATGGCAGCTGAAACAGCCCTCTCCTCCCACTTCTGCATGGAAAAAAAAAAAAAGAGAGAGAGAGAGAGAGGGAGAGTGAGAGAGAACAGAGAATACTGTCTGCAGGCGAGCAGGAGGACCAGCCTGGGGAGTCTGTCTGCTGCACTCCAGCACAAAATCCAGAGCAGCCACCAACTGCTTACTTAGGCTCCATGCGTTCCTTGAAGCCGATACTGCCAGGTAGTGTATATTCAGAGGAGTACACGGTGGTTTCTGAGAAGATTTTGCCAGTGTCACAACATCTATTGGAAAACTTTTCAAGCAGAGGGCTTCTGATTGATTTGCTTGGGGTCGTGTGGAGGTAAAAGGAAAAGTTTGAACAAATAAGCACTTAAAAGTGGTGAGTGGCAAATCCAACCAGCCAGGGGAAAGCATTTCAAAAGCTTCCTCTATGATGACTACACAAAAAACGTGCCATGGGCATGTCGTGCTTGTACCAAAATAACAGTTGCTAGTTGCTCTATAGCTATTTCCAATTCACCTGTTACCATCCTAAACACGCTCCTGAAACGTTACCTTCTGCGAGAGATGAAACTTTCACACAGAGATGAAATGAACAGGACAAACACACACAGTGGTAGTGCTGAAGGGAAATTTAGACCTAACAAAGCAGACTGATAAAACAGGTAGAAAACATCCTCAGCTAGAGTAGGTTATTAATGGTATCAGAGGAGCACCTTTGATGCTTTAAATTGTACTTTAAAATTTTTACATTTATTTTCTCATCAGGGATGGCACATTGAACACAAGGAAGCAGAGTGATGGATTAATTCATCACCAAATAATATCTATGACAAGGTGATATCCACATTAATTGTCAACCAACCGCCATTACAACAAAACAAGAATCTCAGCCATATCCCACAGACCTAGTCACTGCTGTTAGAAAATTTCAATACAGGACAGCGCCTGTGGCTCAGTAGGTAGGGCGCTGGCCCCATATACCAAGGGTGGGGGGTTCAAACCCAGTCCCAGCCAAACCGCAACAAAAAGAAATAGCTGGGCGTTGTGGTGGGCGCCTGTAGTCCCAGATGCTGGGGAGGCTGAGGTAAGAGAATCACCTAAGCCCAGGAGCTGGAGGTTGCTGTGAGCTGTGATGCCACAGCCCTCTACCAAAGGTGATAGAATGAGACTCTCTGTCTCTAAAAAAAAAAAAAAGAAAGAAAGAAAAAGGAAAAGAATAAAAAGAAAATTTCAATACAATTTAACCTGATAATTATTATTATGTTAATCATGTCAATAGTTTGGTTATTGTACAGAAAATATTCCAGTCACTATTGGTAGAGAAGACTTTCCTGTTCCATTGATGTTGGGCTTGGCGCCATGTCCTCCTTTGGCCAATGAGTTTTTAGTGGATGTGACATCAGTGAAGGTTTGTAATGTGCTTGCATGGGAGGATGGCCTTCTTGAAGAATGCTGCTACCACGCAAAGGAATGTGCTCTGCCCAGACACTAAATTAAGAAGAAGGCAGCCATGTGCAGCAGATCCAGACTCAATCTGCAGCTGGGATCTAGCCCAGTCTGGCGCAGCCGAGCTCTACCCAGGCCCCTGCATGCAGCAGCAAAAAGTGTGATTATTTTAAGCCATCTGGGTTTTGATGTGGTTTGTTATAGAGGATCACTGTGGCAACAGCTAAAGGAGATAATATTAATAATGATATAATTGTTATCATAGTGTTTATATATTAAATAAATAGTGCAGGGTGCAATGAACATACAGACATTTCAGCACCACTGATAGCGGAAAATAGAATCCTAAGCCTCAGTACAATTGGACCGTCTAGTTTTGCCCCCTCTGACCTTTCTACCCCATGTAAGTGGATACTGCCATTTAATGAACACTAAATCTAGGCACTAAAACAGTTGCTTTCCCAAATGCTCCCTGTCATCTAAATGCTACCCCCCTTCCCTGATGAGGAAATTAAGACTCACCAAGGGGCCAGGCCCCATGGCTCACACCTGTCATCCTTGCACGCTAGGAGGCTGAGGCAGCTGGAGTGCCTGAGCTCAGGAGCTCAAGACCAGTCTGAGCAAGAGTGAGACCTTGTCTCTTAAAAAACTGGCGGGGTATTATAGTGGGTACCTGTAGTCCCAGCTACTCAGGAGGCTGAGGCAAGAGGATCTCTCGAGCCCAAGAGTGTGAGGTTGCTATGAGCTATGACACTACAGTACTCCACGGAGGGTGACAAAGTGAGACTCTGTCTCAAAAAAATAAAAAGACTCACAGAGGCTTGGTAACTTATCAGATCCCAGAGCTAATGGGCTATTGCTCTAGTTTTCAGGAAGGTGCTTCCTTAATACTTACCATATTTCAGAAAAGGTTTTTTTTTTTTCCTATTTAAAAATGTTTAAGAGGGAAACCAGCAGGCTCTATCGCCAAGATCTAATGTCTTTTTCATTTTTGTCGCCCTGTAGGGACTCATCCAGCACTGAAATAGCTCTCCCATTCCCACCCCCAGATGGTCCACTTGACGAGGAGAGGCCTCTTGGGATGGCTGAAAGCTCTCTTTTTGCAGAGGAGAAGCACAGCCTAGAAAATTCCTAAGATAGCTGTAAGTTTTGCCCCAAGAGGATGCAAAAAAAAAAAAAAAGGTTTATTTCTTCTTATCTATGATCATTAAGATAATTCAGTCATGGTATGTACTATACAAAGAAAAAATTCAGTTTTTTTTTTTAAACATACGTCCCCCTAACTGGCTATATTCCTAAGTAACGCATACTATGAATTGAAAAGAAAGCACTTAATTTTCTCACATAATTTTTCTTTCTCAATTCTAGTGCATATGCACATTCGGTAACTATTCACATTTTTCTTAAGGAAGCTTTTAAAAGACATTAATGCAGAAATTAATTTCTTCCAAGTATTATATTAAATTACTATTAATATGTCTATTGTTCTTACCAACTTCTATCAGATATATTTCCTCACAATACCTCGGTGTACCCAGGCTACCTCAATTTTACAGTGGCAGAAACTAAAGGATGGCTAATACAATACTAAGCAAAAATTTTCAAAAC
>CAUYQV010144642.1:0-32901 GCA_963574575.1 Galagoides demidoff | reverse complement strand
TGGTCCCAGCTACTTGGGAGGCGGAGGCAGGAGACTCGCTTGAGCCCAGGAGTTGGAGGTTGCTATGAGCTGTGATGCCATGGCACTCTACCCAGGGGGATAGCTTGAGGCTCCGTCTCAAAAAAAAAAAAAAGAAAGTTAAAACATTCCAGCACTTTCTTGCCAGATAATTATCACCAATCCATTCCATCATTTGCTACACAGATCTCAACAAAAGTCATTCAAATACAGAGATTTTGTGCGAATTCAAAAATCTTCTCGTAGATGTATTAAAATATTTAAAGAAAATGAAATACTATAGCTAATTCGACTCATTTTCAAAGCTCCAAGGTAAGTTTTGAAAAATCAGATTTTCAAATTTTCAATTTCTTTTGGTATCTGTCAAAACAAATACCAATTTAATTTACAAGGACTTCCAGGTTAAGATGGCTCATTCGAATTAAGTGCTTGTTTTTGCTCCATTCAAAATCTTAGCAAAGTATTGGGATATATTTTTAAGGCACAAACTCACAGGTGAAAATATACAGTAATAACACAATTTGGGAAGTATGAACCCTAGTCACATGAGAATCTTAATTCATAAATATCTATCTTACTTTACTAAAGTAAGTTAATGTTTCATGAGTCACCTAGATAAAAGTGACAGATTAGAAAGAGCTAACAGCTAGCAGTAGACAAGGAACTGAGTGGGATCAGGGGCCTGGGTCATACCCCCACATTTCCCACCTCCTCCAGACCTGCCGGACAAGCTATGTCACCTCTCTGGAGCAAAGTCTTCCCACCTGTAAAACAATGCAGTTGGAGGGGATCTCTTCCAGATCTCACATTTTATGTTTCTATAGTCATTTTTTTCTTGTTTGCTTTTTTAAAACTTAGTTTTTATTTTTACCAGTTAAACACTGACGGTTTAAAACAGAAGACTGAGGCTTGGCGCAGTGCCTCACACCTATAACCCCAGCACTTTGGGAGGCCAAGGAGGAGGCTCACTTGAGGCCAGGAGCTCAAGACCAGTCTGGGCAACATAGCGAGATCCCATCTCTGCAATGATAATGATGGCATCATCATAGCTCACTGTAACCTCAAACTCCCTGGCTCAGGCAATCCTCCTGCCTCAGACTCCCAAGTTTCTAGGACTACAGGTGTGTGCCACCATGCCAGCTAATTTTTGTGTTTTATTTTTTGCAGAGACAGGGTGGGGTGAAGGGGAGGGCTCATCATGTTGTCCAGGCTGGTCTCGAAGTCCTGATCTCAAGTGATCCTCCCACAGAGGCCTTTCAAAGTGTGAAGCATTACTATTGAAGAACAGTTTCAATCTATGACTTAGTGGGCTAAAAATCTGGGGGTGGGCATTTTAGTTGAGGCATAAAATAGGCACAGACTCCCCTAGTACTGAGGCTTAGGGAGAGGGCCTACCTGTCCTGAGGCTAAAAAAAAGATGTAGAAAAAGTCAAGAAGACATATGTCTGTAACAATTTAAACCTGAAGCCGATTCTAATCCCAGCTGCTGCAGTCTCTACACCTGAGCTGATGATGCACTGGCTCGCCTAGGGTCCCACAGTTCTCTAACTCCCTCCACTGATTGGGTCATAAATGCTGCTACAGCATACCCACCCACATTTCCTGTCTGGTTCTACTAACTGCATTATTGCCTGGAAGAAACTATGGATTGGGGGAAAGTAATAACTCATTCTCCCCAGTGTCACGTAAGTTAGCCTGTAATTCGGTGTGATCCACTGTAAATTGGTGCAGTCCAAGTGGTCTGCCATTTGGCTTGGGTCCCGCCCTTCCTGATGGCTAGGAGAGATGGAGACCCCCGGAGTGGAACAGAAAGCACAGCACCAATGAGGAGTCCGTTGGCCCTGATGGCCCTCCTAGAGCTTCCCAAGCAGTTAGGGGAAAAGGGAACTCTACAGCCATTTCTCCTAAAATACTAGCTAAGCCTACCCCATCTTCACCTAGGAGCCATTTATTTATCTTTATAGTAAAAATGCTTTGATTTATTGGGTTTAGGTTCATTTTGATATAAAAATTCCTGCCATCTAGTGGCCAAAATCAGAACACATCTTCTTTGTACCAATATTTGCCCAGGACTCAAATATCTGATTCTTGCGATGTGAATTTTCTTAAAAGTGCCTATGCAGAGCAGATATTCAAAAATGTTTGATGCAAAAGTAAAATGTACTTCAACTAAAAGTTTCAAGATATGGCATGTGACACACACAAGGAAATGAAAGAAAACAGACATCCTATATATGTATGGTTAAGCTCTTTTATCACTGTGTTATAAACAGTAAGAATCTCTTCTAAGAGAACTCATAGAAGGAAAAATGCCATGACTTAGTCTAAGTACATTCGTTATCTTCATCGTCGAAATCATCATTATCATCACACAGACAAAAGGGACCAATACCAGAAGGAGGCAAAATGGACTACAGCAGTGGTCCCAAAATTTGTCTACATGTTATAATCACCTGGGGAACTTTTAAAGCTTCCAAAGCCAAGGCCACATTTTAAACCAATTAAATCACAATCCCTGGCAGTGGCCCAGGCATCAGCACTTTTGTAGCTCCCAGATGATTCTAATGCACATTCATGTATGGGGATCCATGTTTATGTCCATGCAATGGTATCTTACATGAGCATGGCATTTCACAGTTTACAAGAGCATTTTCTTGCAACATACATATCCTGGGGGAAATAATTTTAAAAATATATATACTAAACTGATAGAGGCCATCTACAGCAAACCCACAGCCAATATCATATTGAATAGAGTAAAATTGAAAACATTTCCACTCAGATCTGGAACTATACAAGGATGCCCATTGTCACCACTGCTATTCAACATAGTAATGGAAGTCCTGGCCATCACAATTAGACAAGAGAAGGGGATCAAGTTATTCAAATGGGCCAGAGGAGGTCAAACTCTCACTCTTTGCAGATGACATGCTTGTATATCTGGAAAATCCCAGGGACTCAACTACAAAGCTCTTAGAAGTGATCAAGGAATATAGCAGTGTCTCAAGATACAAAAATCAAACTTACAAATCAGTAGCTTTTACATATGCCAACAGTAGTCAAGCTGAAAATATAGTCAAAGACTCTATTCCTTTTATAGTAGTGCTAAAGAAGATGAAATATCTGGGAATTTATCTAACAAAACAAGTGAAACATCTCTATAATGAGAACTATGAAACTCTGAGAAAAGAAATAGTTGCAGATGTTAACAAATGGAAAAACATATCATGCTCGTGGCTGGGAAGAATCAACATTGTTAAAATGCCCATACTATGGCTCAGCACCTGTGGCTCAAGTGGCTAAGGCACCAGCCACATACACCTAAGGTGGTGGGTTCGAGTCCAGCCTGGGCCCACCAAACAACAATGATGGCTGCAACCAAAAAAAAAAAAAAATAGGCAGGCGCTGTGGCAGGCGCCTGTGGTCCCAGCAACTTGGGAGGCAAAGGCAGGAGACTCGCTTGAGCCCAGGAGTTGGAGGTTGCTGTGAGCTATGCCACGGCATTCTACCCAGGGGGACAGCTTGAGACTCTGTCTCAAAAAAAAAAAAATGTCCATACTACCCAAAGCAATCTACAGATTTAATGCAATCGCTATCAAAGCACTAATGTCATACTTCAAAGAACTTGAAAAAAATAGTACTTCATTTTATATGAAATCAGAAAAAACCTCGAATAGACAATGCATTACTTAGAGATAAAAACAAATCAGGAGGTATCACATTACCAGACTTCAGATTATACTATAAAGCTATAGTGATCAAAACAGCATGTACTGACACAAAAATGGAGATGTAGATATATGGAATATAATAGCAAACCTAGAGATGAACCCAAGCACATATCATCATTTGATCTTTGATAAGCCTAACAATAACATACATCGGGGGAAAGATTCCCTATTTAACAAATGGTGCTGGGAGAACTGGCAAGCAACCTGTAGAAGACCGAAACTGGACCCTCACCTTTCACCACTAACAAAAATTGATTCTCACTGGATAAAAGATTTAAACTAGAAGAGAGTACAAGGAAAACACTTGAAGATATTGGCCTGGGAAAATATTTTATAAGGAGGACACCCCCACCCCCAGCAATTAAAGCAATACCAAAAATATATTACTGGGATCTGATCAAGCTAAAAACTTCTGCACAGCTAAGTGAGCTGCAAGTAAAGCAAACATTCTCTTCAGAATGTGAGAAGATTTTTGCAGGTTATGTTTCCGACAAAGATCTGATAACTAGAATTCACAGAAAACTCAATCAATAAGAAAATAAGAAACAACTTTCTTTCTTTTTTTTTTTTTTTGAGACAGAGTCTCAATATGTTGCCTTTGGTAGAGTGCCATGGCATCACAGCTCACAGCAACCTCAAACTCTTGGGGGCTTAAGTGATTCTCTGGCCTTAACCTCCCAAGTAGCTGAGACTACAGGTGCCTGCCACAACACCTGGCTATTTTTTTGTTGCAGTTGTCATTGTTGTTTAGCTGGCCTGGGCTGGCTTGAACCCGCCAGCTTCAGTGCATGTGGCTGACGCCATAACCACTGTGTTATGAGAGCCAAGCCAACAACCCTATTTCTCTGTGGGCAAGAGACTTGAACAGAAACTTCTCTGAAGATGACAGGCACATGGCCTAGAAAGACATGAAAAAATGCTCATCATCTTTAATCATCAGAGAAATGCAAATAATCAAAACCACTTTGAGACATCACCTAACTCCAGTAAGACTGGCCCACATCACAAAATCCCCAAACTGCAGATATTGGCATGGATGTGGAGAGAAAGGAACACTTCTACACTGCTGGTGGGACTGAGAACTAATACAGCACTTTTGGAAAGAAGTATGGAGAATTCTCAAGGACCTAAAAGCTGACCTACCATTTGACCCTGCAATACCATTACTAGGTATCTACCCAGAAGAACAAAAATCATTTTACAACAAAGTCATTTGTACCAGAATGTTTATTGCCACCCAATTCACAATAGGCAAGTCATGTAAGCAGCCTAAATGTCCATCAACCCATGAACGGAAAAACAAATTATGGTATATGTATACCATGGAGTACTAAGCAGCCATAGAAAAGAGGAGACTTTATATCTTTTATGTTTACCTGGATGGAGCTAAAACATATTCTTCTCAATAAAGTATCTCAAGAATGGAAAAAATGAATCCAATATACTCAATACTATTATGAAACCAATATATAATCACTTACACATTCATACAAATGATGAAACACAAAGATAGTCCGGACAAAAAGAGAGGAGAGGAGGGAGAGGGGAGGGGAGGGCGAGAAGAAGTGGAGGGAGGGCATTTGGAGGGATCTCACCTATTGTACACGATGCAAGTACCCATTTCAAAACAACTAAGAGTGTATTATAAATGTCTTACCACAGCTCGGCGCCTGTGGCTCAATCGGCTAAGGCGCCAGCCACGTACACCTAAGGTGGTGGGTTCGAATCCCCAGCCCGGGCCCACCAAGCAACAATGATGGCTGCAACCAAAAAACGGCCGGGCGTTGTGGCGGGCACCTGTGGTCCCAGCTGCTTGGGAGGTGGAGGCAGGAGACTCGCTTAAGCCCAGGAGTTGGAGGTTGCTATGAGCTGTGATGCCATGGCACTCTACCCAGGGGGACAGCTTGAGGCTCCGGCTCAAATAAATAAATAAATAAATAAATAAATAAATGTCTTACCACAAAAATAAGTAAGTGAGGTGATGGTTATGCTAATCAGTTTGATTTAAGCATTCCACAATGTATATCAAATCACCACATTGTACCCCATAAATGCATACAGTTATGATTTAATAAAAATTAAGAAAAAAATAAATATACAAGAGCATTCGGGCAGAGGTTCTCTCATCTAATCCTTGTGCAGCAAGCATAACCTCCGTGCAGTAAGTACAATCATCTCCCTGGTGGCTCCGAAATTTCTACCTGGTAGGGTGTAGGGGTGGCAAGTGGCTAGAAAGCTTGGGTAGTTGGCTGGAAGCTAAGTCCGCATAGCAAGCCCGCCGTCTTCCCTAGGTTAGATGGTTATTTGAGGCAACTCGTGTAGAGAAGTCAATGAAGAGCATGGAGGCCACATCCTCTCCCACACAGCGTTGCTGCTGAGTGATTATCTCACTTTCTAAAGGAGGAAACAAAGGCCGCACAGCAGTTACCTTGCAGACACTGCAGGCTAGAGCAGAAAAGAGCTTTCTTGTTTGCTTTCTACTCAGAGCTGGGATCCATGCACCGCAGTGTTCTCCATTTGAAGCAAATGAAATGTGGGAAGATCCGAAGGCTTCTAATTATATGAGTTGATTATTTACTTTGCGAAAGGCTTCCTCTCTTTATGAAAAACTACCCCACAGGACTTCTTAAGATAACCAACTCGCTTTCTATGTTTTAAGGTATTCGATTTAAAAATCCAATTCTATATTTATCTTTTTTGGCAATCGTTTTTGGGTTAAAGCTAAGCACACTGAAATATTTGTCCAAGTCATTGCTTCTATACTTTTATACTTGTCCATCCAGCAGACAGTAAAACAGAAAGAGAAACTTTGCAAAATCCAATGAGGTCCCCCTCCCGCGGGGCTGCCATGTGTGGGCACACGGTTGCGCCCTGCACATCTCCAGTGGCACATACCATGTGGACAGTGGTGGGAATTGTAGCCCCTCGCTTGTGAGACAAAGAGGAGCTGCTCTGATATTAGGTGTTGCAGAAGAAATAGAGACGCCCACTTTCGTTGTGTTTTGAACTTGAGTGCTGGTCACCCACCAGTTCTGTTTTGAAAGACCCCCAAGCCAAAACCTAATGGTTGCCACTTCAAAGCCAGTGCCATTTCTCCTGGGATGGCTTCATGCTGGTTCTAGGTCATTTCCCCAATCACATGAAGAACATCTTTCTTTTCCTTTTAAAAATAATGTCTCTGAGAACATTCTTTAAAAAGATTTGTTCCAGCTCATCCATATTCAAGAGAACTTCGCGCCTTGTGCCCTAAACACAAGAAAGCGCAGCTAATGGAAAGAACGGAGTGTTTAATCCCCTGAACACACGTCAGGAGCCTTTAGAACCTTCGGTGTCATACTTACCTTTATGCTTCTGAGCAAACACTAATTTCCCTCATATTCAAATACACGTTTCACCTCTTCTCAAATAGACCAAGTCTGACAATTAAGTTTGTGAATTCATTCTAGAAAAAGTGCTACATACCTCACTGCTGAATCTCTCTATGGTCACCTTAGAAGTATTCCCCTTGGGAAGCTGTGCACGGACGCCGGTACCTAGCGTGCCTTTCAAAGCAATTTTGGAATTCTGTTTCTGCCATGGCCATGACAGCTATTGTTGTATTGCCCTTGAATGTACCCAAACGGCATCAAAATGTATTCCTTTCAATATTTCCTTTATTTCTGGGTAAAGAAAAAAATCACTGGGAGCCAGGGCGCCACCTGTGGCTCAAAGGAGTAGTGCACTAGCCCCATATACTGGAGGTGGCGGGTTCAAACCCGGCCCGGGCCAGAAACTGCAAAAAAAAAAAAAAATCATTGGGAGCCAGATCAGGGGAGTAGGGAGGGTGTTTCAGTACAGTCAGTTGTTTACTGCCTAAAAACTCTCTCATAGTGCTGTGGGAGCTGGTGCATGGTCCTGATGAAAGAGCCATGAGTTTTTGGTTAAGATTTTCCTGTTTCTCTATTGATGTTTACTAATCCACTGGGCTTCTCACAGTCAGCCAATGATTTTGACGCACAGTTCGATGAATTTTTGCAATGTTTTCATCAGTTCTGCTCATTTGATACTGGCTACCCTGACCTCTCTTCGTCAGTGGTGCATTCTTTCCCCTCAGAGAAACATTTAATCCATGTGTACACCACCATTCTCTTCGTGCCATTATCCCCATAACCTTGGACGAATATGTCCCTAGTTCCACTTCCACTCTTGCCAACTTGAACAAGAAATTTACAAATATTTGTCGTTGCTCTAATTCAAGCTCCAGCATTCTCACAATGACACCCCAAAACACACCACCACAATAATGAACGCCGCTCAGCAAGACACCACCACATGTGGACACGAACACAGCTGTGAAACGGTGACGTGCTTTTGTAAGATTACGAAAACCTTACAGAGCAGTTTGTACAGTGCTGCCAACTAAGTGCAAGTTCCCAAACTTAATTGTTAGCCCGTGTATGATCAATTTTGTGTTTCAAATGGCCTTTGAAGTGTGTTTACTGGTGCATGCAAGCCTCCCCTCAGCTGGGGATCACGTGCAGCTCCTGGGAGGGAAGGGGTCTTGACCCGGGCAGGGAAGCTTGCTCAGACTGCTTCTCCTGCTATAGAACTGAGAACTGTTCATGTTTTAAGAACAGAGGTGCCAAATGCATCACGGCCAGCGGTCCTTTTGTTTATTCACTGCAACTAGATCTTCAGCAGATGCCAAAAGCCATCTTTCAAAATCCTGGGTCCGTGGGTCCCCCCATCGGCACCCACCAACATCCAAGATCCTAAAAACTACTTTTCCCTTCTTGGCCTCCTTTTGCTGCCTGGAAGCTTAGATTCGTTTGGGGGTTCGAATATTCTTTTGCACCTAGATGTCTGATGTGATTCTTCCAAATCTACCTGGTCATTTGAAACCCTCTCTTAGTATGTTCAATTTGATTGTTTCAGTGCTTTTTATCTTCAAGCTGGGCCCAGTTCCCTTGGGAAGGGGAAAGAGAAATAGGCACACAAATTGGAAATGATGCAATTCCAATTCTAAGCCTTTGAGAGCTGATCAGAACTTAGGTGCCAGGGAAACTGGAGGCCAGGAGACCCCTTACCCTGCTTCCTGCTCACATCAATGGCCGGGGTAGCCAGAGGCAGAAAGACGGTTTTGCTCTCTTATTTTTTTATCACATAGGCGTCACAGGACATACAGCCATAGCAATTAGCTGGGGCACTGCGTGCAGTTCAGATGACAGGCTTGAGAGATCATGCATTTTGAGTTCAAATCTCAGCTCTCCCACTCACCAGCTAATCAAGTTGCTTATTCTCTCTGCCCTTCCGTTTATTCATCTGTAAAATGGGGGTAGTAATTCTTATCTCTCCGGCTTTTGTAAGGATTAATTGAAATAATGAATGCAAACACTTAGCTCAGTGCTTGGAGAATGCATAATGTGTACACATTACCGAGGATGGTACGTACGGTTTCATGATTTTTTTTCTAGACGAAAGCTGAGAAACAGTACATGCCTGGCTATTTTATCATTCATCATTGTAAATAACGGGCACATTCAAATTGTTGTCCTTGATTAAACGGTTTAGGGACTATGAAAAGAAGAATTTATAGGAAAAATCTATTCTATCTTTAAGTTTCCCCAGTTTTCCTTTTTGCTTTTGGATTTTTTTGTCTTGGAAATGTAACTGGCCTCACACACTAATTTATCAAGACAGTTGAATATTTGATTTGCAGGCAGTCATCTTCATTCCAGGCTGCAAAATGCTATTCCTTCGGAGTTATTATCCAAAAATAAAAATGAGCAATACATGACCTCAACATACTTTTGATACATTAACCAAGAGATGATTTCTTCGTAAATTTCCTTAACGTGAAGGCAGACCAGTTCTCTGGAAGTTGCTCTATTTTTAAAAGTTAAAATAGTGAGTTCTAGTTATTTCCCTTCTAAATACTTTACCACGAGACCCATAAACTTTCCATATTTTAATTTGTCTAAATTGGAGAGAAAATGCACAATAAAAATTTAAATTATACCCCAAACAATGATGATACAATAAAAGCCTTTCTCCGGAAGAAAATGGAAATACAGTATAAACATATTTCTAAAGTAGGTATTATTTGGGAAGTTAAGCTAAACCTTCAAACTCAAGCCACATGTGGGTACAATTCATATGGAAATTGCCAAGCAACAGTATCTGAAGCATACGTCTAGATTTAGACAATTCCACTGTTAGCTGTTTGCTTAGGGATGCATTATTCATTTTTAAGTTGGAGTTTTGTTTAATTTAGTTCTTGGAAAATACAAGGAAGAAAGCAGATCCTTTGCCATGAAGAAGAGCACAAATCCTTTGACATGTGGGTCTCTATCCCCCCACCTCAACCCTGTAAGGCTTTATTGAGGCTAGTTCAGAATAGCTTCCAGTGCCTATAGTCCAGACTGCAGGCTGAGGCTTGAAGATTGCTTGAAACCAAGAGTTCAAGCCTTCAGTACTCTATGATCCTTCTACTACACTCCAGCCTGAGCAACATAATAAGACCCTGTCTCTAAAAAAAAAAAAAATAGCCTCCATATTAAGACAACATGTATCCAAAACTATTTGATATGCCCTTTGATTTTGATTCAACAGTAAAAACACACTCCCTCTCCAGGAGGATAATTAATTTCTCCAGCCCCATGCATGTCTTGAACTGCATTGCAGGCCCAGGGTAATTGGAGACAGGCAGCTACTTGGCCTGTAATTTGAACAAGTTCTAAGGCTGAGAGACATGCAAGCAAAATCAGAGCTGGCAAGAAGCACAGAACAATGGAAAAGTGTGATTAGGGCAGGGCCTAACAGCAAACTCGAGGACAGTGGTGATGAAAAATGACAATGGGCATTTGGCTTCCAGGTGGATAAAATAGTGCCAGTTGGAGCTGATGGCAGAGGAGAGCGCTGCCCCAGACAAAGGGAGCAGATATTGTGGCTAGATTTGCAGGTAGGATCAGTTTTGCCAGATTTTTCAAGAGAAGTCAAATATGTGGTGTTCACATGAAATTCTCACTGCAGTGTTTTCAGTTAACAACAAATACAAATTAAAGGCAATAACACAACATCACCACTCAGACCAAAGCAGACAGAACTGCAAGACGTTGGTTTCCTTCCTAATTGTGGCTTAGAGTATGTGAAGTTTTCCTCGGGGCTGCATTTCTACCTGAAACATAAGTCAAGACAAATGCCAGTCTTTGGAACACTCTTCTCTAAGAGAAACACTAAAGAAGTAAATATATATACTAGGTGCAATGCGGGATCCTGGAGTGGATCCTGGAACAAAAAAGCCCACAGTGGTCGAGTAGTGAAACTCAAAGCAAGTCCAGAGTTTAGTTAATAGTGTCAAACCCATGTTCATTCCATGGTTTGGACAAAGGTATTGGGGTTATGGACGATAGTAACGTCAGGGGAGACTGAGTGAAGGCGGTCTGGGAACTCTCTCTACCATCTCTGTGACTTTTCTGTCCATCTAAAATGATCCCATACTAAAAATGTTTACTGAAAATAAACTATACAAAATAATATATGTGAAATATGGCCCATCAATTAAATCACAAAACACGCATTGAGCAAGATCTCCAAGAACATGACTTTTGTAGGCTGGTGGTGACTAAGGGAGAATGCACAGCTTGGTTCAGGCCTGGGGGTGGAGGGTAAAAATGCCAGAAGAATAAGATCTCTTAGGACAGTGGTTAAACCAATGTGAACAGGTCTGAGTCTAGGAAGGCAGGATTGAGGTGAAAATCTTTATGGAGAGCAAACTGTCACACACAGACTTGAATTCCATGGAGAGAGACAGAGTGGACGATGCCATTACTCATGGATGTTCTCTTTACTCAATATTGAATAATCATAGTAAGGCTTCTTTACTGTTTGTGGTTTACCGATTTCCCACCTTCTTATTTTCAGTTGGTTTTTTTTTTCTCCACCAAGTTAACAAAATAGGAAACGTTTACAAACAAAGTTAAGTACAAATAAAAGGGAGACCAACCTAAGCCATGACAACACATATACACACGGGGCCGTTTAGTCTATAAAATTAGCCTATAGCAGGGTTCTCAGTGCAACTGGCGTTTGGGGCTGGATCATTCTTTGTTATGAGAGCTGTCCTGTCCATTAAAGGGAGTACTCTGGCCTCTTCCCACTAGATGCCACTAGCACTCCCAAGTTGTGACACGCAGAAATGTCTTCAGACACTGTCGCATGTCCCTTAGGGGACAAAATCACCACTAGTTGAGAACCACTGGCTGAGATAAAAATGTCGAGTAATTATATAAATCAGGGCGTATATTTCACAGACATACTGGCTGCCAAGTTGTTACAACTAACTAGTGGGACCATATGAAACTGCTATTTTTATAGGTCAAAAGTGGCTATCAGTGATTGCCTACATTTCACCTTGAAATTTATCTACTCTGATACTAATGAGTACACAGTAAAATGTAACTGTTACTAGTGGTAAAAATAATTAATAATTTGCATTATATATAAATTTGTTCAAGGTAATCACCAAGTCATTGAAGGACACGATGACCAATTGATTTATGGTATGCTGGTGGCTGTTATGACTCAGAAGCTTATAGAGATATTAAATATATTAACATCCCTGCTAGAAAAGTGGCTGAAAATATTTTTTATTAATTTTCTTTTGGTTCATCAGAAGCTAAAATAGTGTTGCTATTATTAAATAACCTAAATTCTCTCCTGATTAGATAAAAAGACAAAATGGCCTTCTGATAGCTTCAAAGGTGGGCCATGGGACGTGAGGGCAGTGCTGGTGTAGGGTACCTAGTATGGGCATTAAATAGGGTGGAGTCTGGAGCAGGGGTCATCGTTAGCCTGTGGATTGCAGAGCCATAGTTCTTGAGTCCATGCCACATAGACTTGTATCAGAAGGCTCAACCAGTTGAGATCCATTCCAGCTGGTGGCCCTGGACAGCAACAAATCCAAAAGCTGGCCTTGAGGCCCTAAGGATGATAAAGGGCATATCATTAGGTGAGTTGGCTGTGGCATCTTGCGGCAAATCATGGCTCAGACAGAAGCATCCTTTAGCTGGTCATAGCTGTGTCCAACAAAACATAGCACCAACAATTTCTAAAAATGAAGAAATGATTTGGAAATTATTAGAATATTCAGTAAACAATATGCAGCAATTATATTACTTGACAAGCAGTTTTAGATTGGTATACCTTATACCTTAGGATAGAGAATAAAAGGGAGCACATTTATAATTTTATGTATGTATTGATTTTTATATTAATTTTATACCCATTCTCATTGTTAATATATTTATCACCCACAGAGTATCATCAGATGTCTAGAATCCCACTGGTTCCCTGGACATAGCTCACCCTATCCAATACTGAAGAGTGAGCAATTATCTTCTATGCTTGTTTTTTAAATTTCAAAATATTAAGGGGGTACAAATGTTTTTGTTACATGGCTTAAGTCAGGGCTCTACACGTACCCATACCCAAATAGTGTTCATTATATTTGTTAGGTGGGTTTTTGTCCCTCCCCTTCTCACCTCTCCCCTCTACTTGATTTTCCATGACTTTTACTTCCCTCTGTATACTTGTGTGCCTGTCAGTTAGCTCCAATTTATTAGAGAGTATATGTGGCATTGTTTTCCCATTCTTGAGATACTTCACTTAGGATAATGGCCTCCGATTCCTTCCAAAGGTCTGCAACAGGCATTAATTCACCTCTTTATGGCTGAGGAGTACTCTATGGTATGCATTTTGTTAATCCACTCCTGAATTGATGGGCACTTGGGTTGATTTCACATCGTTGCAATTGTAAATTGTGCTGCAATAAACATTCAAATGCAGGTGTCTTTTTGATAAAGTGATTTCTTTTCCTTTGGGTAGATACACAGTAGTGGGATTGCTGGATCCAAGGGTAGGTCTACTCTTAGTTCTTTGAGAAACCTCTATATTATTTTCCATTGGTGTTATACTAATTTGCAGTCCCATCAACAGTGGATAAGCATTCCTTTCTCTCTGCATCTGTGCCAGCATGTATTGTTTTTGGACTTTTTAATAAAAGCCATTCTAACAGGAGTAAGTAACATGATATCTCATTCTGGTTTTATTTGTATTTCCCTGATGATTAGTGATGTTGAGCTTTTTTTTCATGTTTATTGACCATTTGACTATCTTCTTTTGAAAAACTTCTGTTTGTGTCTTTTGTCCACTTTTTTATAGGGTTGTTCATTTTCTTCTTACTGATTTATTTGAGTTCTTGGTAGATTCTGGATTTTAGTCCTTTATCAGATGTAGAGTTTGCAAATATTTTCTCCTATTCTGTCTATTTGCCCTATGGATTATTTCCTTAGCCAGGCAGAGGGTTTTTTTTAATTTAATCAAGTACCATGTATTTTTGTTGTTGCTATAATTGCCATTAGGGTCTTAGTCATAAATTCTTTGCCTAGACCAGCCATTCTCAACCTGTGGGTCATGACCCCTTTGTAACAGTGAAAATATACCATGGCATTAGGAAGGTTGAGAGCCACTGGCCTAGACCATCCTCTGTGTTTCAATATAAAAACAAACTTTGAAAACAGAGAAGAGAATTCAAATTGTTACCCACTACTTCTTTATCTCTACTAGTAGAGCAATATCCAATATGGTTGCTGTAAGGATTAAATGTCATTTTACAAGGAACTTGGCAGATAGTAAGGATTCATGTTCCCTTCTCAGGGTCCCATCAATGAATGAATTAATGAACCACCTTTTTAAAATGTTAAACTGATCTGATTTAACTTATTTCTATTTCACACAATATTGGTATTTATTAAATGTATTTTACTGACTGCCTTTGACGCATTTGGAATTGAGGGTCTACACAGTAGGGAGGGAGGAGTGTGCTTAAAATAAAATTCCTGATGCTGGCTGGCTCAGTCCTCCTCTTACCTACGACAATGTGACCTTGAAGGCGTGCCAATGTAGTTAATCATTTACTAAGCATGGCTTTTTCCTCAAAGACACTTGAGCTGAGACTTTGTCAAGCCTGAATAAGGTCACATTATTCTTCTTTCAAAAGATCAAGAAAATCACATTATGTTTTAAAGAATTGATATGTAGATAGCTGTTATCATGAGTTAGTGTTCAGGGAAAAGAACATTTTTGGTTAAAAAAACTGTAGTCATCAATCAGATTCTCATGTATGATAAACTTTCAAAAAGTACATGCTGAAGTACTTTCACCTCCTTTGGAGATCAATTTTAAAAGAGGAAACAGTTCTCAAAAATTATTCATTTTCTATTTTTGAAACAAACACTTTCTGGAAATAAACAGTTTAAAAAAAACACTAAGAAAATACTGATTTCGGCATTTCTCACTACCTTGCCTAAATGAATTAGGTAGGATAAACAGTTTGTATTTTTTTAGCTGGCATCTCTGATCCCTGAGAAGCAAAAGGTATTGAACATGGGAGAGTAACAAGAAATAATCTTACCATCACAGCTCTAAAGACCTGATAATGGTGGGCAGAAAGAATAGTGGTAAAGGTCTAAAGAACAAAACAACGAAGAACACATACACTGTTCAACTTGGGGCTATTCTCTGGTTCACTACCACTTCCTTCCAGGAAAAGTGCCTCAGTATTCTGGGAGAAGAGAAGAAAAAGATTGAGACAATTCAGAATCCAAAGAAACAAACCAAAAAATGGTAAAATTAGGAAAAGGAGTGTGTGCGTGCACATGCCTTATTATGTACTGACCAGAAAGGCATGCTTTGTTGGAATTACCTCTCAGTGCTCTAAAATGTTACTGGGGTCACTGAATTCTAATTCCTATTTTATAGCTGGTATATTAATGAGAGTGGCTGTGTCTGCACAGCATAAAGAGAAGTGGGTGTTTGGGAAGATGCCAAATGTTACAGGACTTTTGGTTGCTATCTGCACTGATCACCTCAATGGCAAAATAATCATATTTTCCTTTAACCATGCGTTGTGTCCTCTCTGAAAACAAATTTAAAGAGATCAGGTAGAGACCAGTTTTAATTTTTAAGTTCTTGCCTGCATGGATTCTGTATTTCAAAAACGTAATAGTTTTGTGAAAATCTGCCAAGCGACATGCTAGATGAGGGGTTGGCAAACTACTTACGGCCTACCAGCCAAATCCTACCTGCTCTGTTTCTGTACAGCTTTTGAGATAAGAATGGTTTTTTAATTTTTTTAATGGTTGAAAAAAAAACTCCAAAAGAATAATACTACTTCATGGCACATTAAAATTAAGCGAAGTTTAAGTTCCAGAGTCCATAAATAAAATTGTATTGGAACACAGTGCATTCATTCACTTACTTGGGCTACAACTGCACGCTCCAGTAGTGGTAACAGAGAGCCTACAGTCTGCCAATCATATTTACTGTCTTGCTAACCCTATGCCAGATTGTGAGGATAAAGCGGCATCCAAGACGGATTTATCCTTGACCTTAGTGTTGCTTACATTCTAATCCCCAATGGAAAAGGTAGTCAACATGCAACCCAAATCAACAAATGGATTATTACAGACGAAGATAAATGCTATAAAGGCAGTCAAGCCTTGGAGCTATGAGATCAAAACAAACTGGGTTGAGGATGGAGGGAGGACAGAGAATTGTTGTGTGGAGGGAGGTTAAAGAAATGACCTTTATCCATGGAATACTACGCAGCCATTAAAAAGGATGGAGACTTTACGTCCTTCATGTTCACATGGATGGAGCTGGAGAATGTTCTGAGCAAAGTATCACAAGAATGGAGGAAAAAGTATCCAATATACACACCCCTATTATGAAACTAATTTATACCTTTTATATAAAAGCTATAACCAAATAGCCTAAGAATGTGGGGACGGGGGAGGGAGAAGGGAGCGGAGAATGGGTGGAGGGAGGGGGATTGGAGGGACCATTTCTGAGGTTTATCTTACAGGGGTACAAGTGAATCTCTCTAAGAGTAAAATCAAAACGTTTTAAAACAATAACTGAGAAAATGACATGAAGTCTGTGTTGATCAGTTTGATGGAAGTATTTCGGATTGCATGTGAAAACCCCACACTGTACCCCAGAAGTGCATTAACGTACATAGTTACCATTCAATAAAAAATAAAAAAAAATAAAAAAATAAAAAAAAAAGGCAGGATCACACCTATGGAATGTGTGACAAGGGTATAAGTCAAATCTGTGAAATGTAGCATAGATTTTTTGGCACAATAATTGAGTAAATGAGGTGAAAGCTATGTTGATCAGCTTAATGTAACCATGTTAGTTTGTATCAAAAAAATTAGCACATTGTACCCCACTTATGCATGAATGTATTCATGATCTATGTTTATTTGACTTAATAACATAAAGTTGATTTGAAAACTAGTGTTTAAGTAATATACTATGTTCAAAATTAAATCCAATTTATGTGAGAATTGGTCGCTATTTTCTTTTCTTTTTTTCTATTCCTTTCCCTCACCCCTTCTCTTCTTCTCTTTTTGGTCTCCCCTTCTTCCATGCCCCACTGTGTCATTAATTGTCATTAATTATCCTCATATCAAATTTGAATACATAGATTCATCCTTCTCCATTCCTGTGATGCTTCACTATGAATAATGTGTTACACCTTCATTGAGGTTAAAACAAATGCTGCAAAATCTCCATGTTTTTAAATTGCTGAATAGTATTCCATGTTGTACATATATTACAGCTTGCCAATAGGGCATTCAGGCTGTTTCCACATTTTAGTGATTGTAAGTTGGGCTGTGATAAATAGTCTAGTACAAGTGTCTTTATAATAAAAAGTTTTATTTTTTCCTTCTGGATAGATGCCCAGTAATGGAATTGCAGGATCAAATGGGAGGTCTAGGTTGCTTTGAGGTTTCTCCATACTTCCTTCCAAAAAGGTTGTATTAGTTTGCAGTCCCACCATCAGTGTAAAAGTGTTCCTTTCCCTCCACATCCGTGCTAGCATCTGCAGTTTTGAGGTTTTGTTATATGGGCCATCCTCGCTGGGGTAGATATCTCAGGGTGGTTTTAACTTGCATTTCTCTAATAATTGGGGATGATAAGCATTTTTTCATGTGTTTGCTAGCCATTCATCTGTCTTCTTTAGAGAAGTTTTTGTTTTTCTCTCTTCCCCATTAATGTATGGGATTGTTGGGGGTTTTTTTGTGTGTGTGTGTACTAATTGATGTTCTGTATAGAACGTGGTTATTAAGCTTTTGTCTGATTCAAAATATGCATATATCCTTTCCCATTTGATAGGTTGTGTATTTGCTTTCATTGTTGTCTCCTTGGCTGTACAGAAGCTTTTTAGTTTAATTAAATCTCATTTGTTCATAATTGCTGTTGTTGCTATTTCATGGCAGTCTTCTTCATAAAGTCTTTCCCTAGGGTGATATCTTCCAGTATTTTTCCTATGATTTGAGTATTTTTATTGTTTTATGTCTTAAATTTAAGTCCGTTATCCATCTTGAATCAATTTTTGTGAATGGAGAAAGTTGTGGGTCCAGTTTAAGTCTTGTTATGTGGACATCCTATTCTCCCAGCACCATTTATTGAATAGGGTGGACGTTCTTGTTTGGTTTATGGAAGATTAAGTGGTTGTAAGTTGTTGCTTTCATTTCCTGGTTTTCTATTCGATCCTAAATGTCTATGTCTCTATTTTTGTGCCAGTACCATGCTGTCTTGACCACTATGGCCTTGTAGTACAGCCTAAAATCTGGCACGGTGATACCTCTGGATTTATCTTTATTACTAAGAATTGCCTTAGCTACACCAAGTTTTTTTCTGGTTCCATACAAAATGCAGAATCATTTTTTCCAAGTCTTGAAAATAAGATGTTGGTATTTTAATAGGGATGTCATTGAATTGGTAGATTGCTCTGGGAATTATAGACATTTTAACATTGTATAGGCATAGGTGGCACATTTCTTAAACTGATTGAAGCTGTCTTTGACAAAACCACTGTAACCAGACAAGGTTGTCCTATGTCACCATTACTATTAAACATAGTGCTGAAAGTTCTAGACAATACAATTAGACAAGACAAGAAAATAAAGGCATCCAAATGGGAACAGAGGAGGTCAAACTCTCCCTCTTTGCTGATGATATGATCTTATACTTAGAGAAGCCTAAAGACTCAACTACAAGACTCTTGGAAGCCATAAAAAAATGCAGTAATGTCTTAGGATATAAAGTCAAAGTCCACAAGTCAGTTGCCTTTGTATACGTCAACAACAGTTAAGATGAGAGTTTAATTAAGGACTCAATTCCCTTCACCATAGCCCCAAAGAAAGTGAAATATTTAGAAATACATCTAAAAAAAGAAGTGAATGACCTCTGTAAAGAAAATTATGAAACTTTAAGAAAGAAAATAGCAGACGATATTAACAAATGGAAGAATGTACCATGCTCATGGCTGGTATGAAATTTTCTTTTATTATTTTTATAACCTATAACTTCCAGTTGAGGACGCCTAATAATCTTGATATTATTTCTTCTCTAGAGAACTCTGAGGAACACCAAAGGATTGAAAGTCAGAATAAGAAAGTACCTTGGAGATCAATTAATCAACCTCCCCCCTTTTTTGCATATAAAGTAAGGCCCAGAACTGAGAAATGACTTACCCAAGTCAATGGCGACCAGGAACTAGAAGCTGGGTACACTGACCTCCCAAACAAACATCAAACCTCCATTTGGGTGACAGACTTTCTGCTCCTTCTTCATTGCATATTACCCCTGCCCTTGGCCTTAGGAATCTCTGGAGGAATAGGGCCCACTAATAATAAGGCACAGTACAAAAGTGCTGAGCCCCCAATGCTCATTATTTCAAATTCCTTTGATCTATAACAGAAACACTTCCTTCTCTCACCTGAACATCTTTCCCTTTTCTCAGCAGAAATACCTACAACCATGTTATAGCCATGTCATAAGGTAAAACAACACATTAGGGGGGAACATAGGTGGAATTTGGGGACCTATTATTCCTGAATTCCATTCCCAGATGATTAAGGTTGAGAATTTTGTATATCTTCAGCCTACTGGAATGTCAGCACAGTTCCTGCTTTCTAAAATTTCCTTCAAATTATTGAAAGGACCAAACCTTTTGGTCAAGGGCAAATAACCACTGCAGGGAGAAAATTCAATGATGGATATACTTCATTTCTTGTGGTTTGTTAAAATTCTCCCTATGATTAAACAGCAAAGTGATAACATATTTGAATGTGTTATAAGAAATTACTTTCTCAAAATCAATACAACAGAGCTAGAACCCGGGACTTACATTTCCCATAGAGGAGATTCATTCCCTATTCCCCACTGCTTCTCAAATCTGCTAGAGAAACCAATGGCTAAAAATAGAATATGGGTGGCTCCCAGTTCCTCACTTATGTCTTCTTTATGTATAACAAGCTTATATAATTCCACTCATCATGCATGACACTTTAGAAATTTAACCTCTAAGTGTATGAACCTGTGAACTGCTTAAATAAGGGCCTGTAGAGCTGGGGGCAATGGTGTATGCCTGTAAGTCAGTTACTCAGGAAGCTGAACTGGGAAGATCACTTGAGCCCAGGAATCCAAGGCTGCAGTGTGATAGGATTGTACTAATGAATAGCCACTACGCTCCAGCCTGGGCAGCATAGTGAGACCCATCTCTAAAATCAAATTTAGAAAAATAGAAGGGCCTTTGTAAAGATTAAACTACCTGTCCCCAGGGATTAACATGTGGCCAGTAAATACATCACAAGCATCCAAATAAATGTTTATGGAACTCAGCTGAAAGAGTGATGCAAAACGAAATTAGAATAGAAAGGGAGGCCAGTATCAGAGTGTGGAAGGCTTGGAATGAAATTCCTGGAATCCATACTTTCTGATATAGGCTTTGACTGTACATCTGTGTTTCTTTTTTAAAAAAGAACCTTTCCAGCTTTGAGGTATAGCTCCATAGCAAATAGAAACTTTTAAAATATTTCCCACTTAGTTCAAGCACTTGCACAAGAAATACTCAGCCTTTTGTAATATTTGAGGAATTCAGTTACCACGTACATACTCCAAGATGTTGCAAGCAATTTGATTAAAGTATTGCATATACCTTGGGCCTGAGACCAAGTGTCAGGAATTTCACTCTATCAGAAAAGTCATGTAAGTAGCTTAAGTTAATGGAAACTGATGCTTTAGATTAAACCTATCTCTTTCCATCTTTGTCTTTAGTGTCAGAATAATGCCTCTGAAGGAAAAATTGAAGAGCATATTGCTTGAATACCTTAAAGGGGGAATAAAAGTAAAATGGGTATAGAAATATTTTCTAGTTTTAAAATAACATCCAAACACAGATCTAAAGACCAATATACAAATAAAACCTTCAAACAAGGAACACCACACAGACCAGTGAGTTCCTGGACACCATTGCCACCACCCAAGATAAATGTTTTCTCTTAAAACTAAAATATAGGACTGTGGTCTTACCCCTTGTCTTTTCTTATGTCCCTAGTCATATATATTGTATTATCAAGATAGTACCTATCAAATAGAATAGATTAACTACAGTATTGGAAATAAAAAACTAAAGACCAAATGTAATACTATGTTTTGTTGTGTATAATGTGCTCTTTTTGCCCAAATTTTTGAAGGAAAAATAAGGATGCACATTATATATGGCTAGTACTAATTCCATATCTATGTATATGTAAATGTTTTTAATTCTCATTATTATGCTTATATGCACATTAAAAGTGCAACTGTAGAAAGCAAAAATGATATCCATACACAAAATAATATCCTGAAATAGGCTAATGGGCTTTGTTGAATTTAGGATGAACTTGCAACAAAATAATTTTTGGTCACTAAGAGCAATGCATTCCTCTTTATACACTACATGTAGGAACTAGCAATCTAGATGATATTTTTAAAAAAATTCTTTTTTTTTTTTTTGAGACAGAGCCTCAAGCTGTCCTCCTGGGTAGAGTGCTGTGGCATCATAGCTCACAGAAACCTCCAACTCCTGGGCTCAAGCGAGTCTGCTGCCTCAGCCTCCCAAGTAGCTGGGACCACAGGTGCCCACCACAACAATGCCCAGCCAACAATGCCCGGCTGTTTTTTGGTTGCAGCTGTCATAGTTGTTTGGCAAGCCTGGGCTGGATTTGAACCCGCCACCTTAGGCGTATGTGGCTGGCACCTTAGCCACTTGAGCCACAGGTGCCAAGCCTAAAAAATTTCTTGGGAAATTCCTTGAAAAATGTCAAAACAGTTTTTGTGCCCTGCAAGTTTTAAGCTAACAGTTATTAAATATGCTAAAGAGAAAGGCAGCAGAACTGCTGAGTGAGACTTTGAACCTACTCCTACAGAGTATTATCAGGTTGTGTAGGCAACAGAAAGAAAGGCTTCTTCAGATGCCAAGACAGAAGAAGGCAAGGCCAGAGAAACCTCCAGTGGCTGGACCTGGAGCAGAATGTGAAGACCTGGATTCTAGAGCAGCATCAAACTGGCATCTCTGTTTCAACAAAGAAGACACAAGATTTCACGAGAAAAAAAAATTGATGATTTATCAGAGATACCTAAAGAATGTTTTAATTTCATGAAGACAGAAAATTTGAGCATGAGGACATGAACTAACCTTGACCAAAAACTTATGGCAGCCTATGAGAACCAAGTTTTAAAATTTCACTCTTTCAATCTTCAAAAGACTTACAACTTTGAGTTCCCCCAAATCACCAATATGGATGAGGTCCCACTCATATTTGATGTTCCAACCAATAGAACTGTGGATGTCAAGGGAGCAAAGACAGTGGTTAAAACTAGGCAACATGAGAAAACACATTTTACTGTTGTTCTAGCCTTTTGTGCAGATGGAATAAATCTACCACCTATAATCATCTTTAAAAAAAAAGTTTCCAAAAGAAAAGGTTCCAAGAGGAGTTATTGTTCATATGCATGGGATGTATGAATGAAACAGTCATGAAAATATTGTATAACAAGCTCTGGTCAGGAAGGCCTACATTAGTAAGTAATAGAAGTTAATATTAGAACTCAGGACTGTTAATCCCTGGTCCTGCATTTTTCTACTACATCACGTTGCCTTATGGAATGAGTTAGGAAGTCTTCCTTCCTTCTGCTTCTATTTTATGGAAGCATTTTTAGAGAGCTGGAAAGTCTTTCTTAAATGTTTTGTAAAAAGTCATCAGTGAACCCATATGACCTAATATTTTCTGTTTAGAAGGGTTATTAGTTATTCATGGAATTTTTTTTTTTTTTTGCAGTTTTTGGCCAGGGCTGAGTTTGAACCCACCATCTCTGGTACATGAGGCTGGCTCCCTACTCCTTTAAGCCACAGGCACTGACCATATTCATGGAATTTTTAATAGATACAGGCCTGTTAAGATTATTTCTCTTTGTGTGAGTTTTGGTAGATTATGTCTTTCAAGGAATTAGTTTAGTGCATTTAGCTTATCACATTTATGATCATAAACTGCTTCTAAAATTCCTTTCTAGTAAACTTGAAATACCCAAAGGATCATTAGTAGTAGTCACCTTTTCCTTCTAGATATTAATAATTTGTGTCTTTTATTTTCTTAGGTAACCAGGAGAGAAGTTTATCAATTTTAATAATCTTTTCAAAGAAATATCATTTGGTGTTGTTGATTTTCTGTATTGATTTCTGTTCTAATTCTTATCATTTTATTTTTTCTGCATCTTTGAATTGGATTTATTTTTAAATTCTCTTAAGATGAAAATTAGATTATTTATTTTAGTTTTTTTGTAATATATTCATTCAGTGCTATAAATTTCCCTCAAAGCACTCCTTTGACTTCATTCCACAAAACTTGATGAATTGTATTTTCATTTTCATCTAAAGTAAAATATTTCTAAATTTCTCTTTAGAACCACTGTATTATTTAGACTCATCCTGTTTAATCTCCAAGTATTTGGAAGTTTTCTAATTATCAATCTGTTATTTATTTCAAATTTAATGATGTTATTGTCTGAAAGTAGACAGACATTGAATGATTATGTACAATTATCAATTATATACATATTGAATTTCTGCCTGCTGGATCTGTTAACAGAGAGGGGTTGAAATCTCTAAATATAGTAGTGGGGTTGTCTATTTCTCCTTGTAGTGCTATAACTTTTTCTTCACATAGTTTAACACTTTGTTCTTTTTTTTTTTTTAATTGTTTAGGAATCATTGAGTGTACAATGAGCCAGGTTGTACTGCTTGCCTTGTCTGGGTGACGTCCCTCTATTAATAGTTCCCACCCCTAAGAGGTGGGTCACAAACTGTGGCCCCACACACCCCTCCCTCCCTCTAGACCCTCAACCATGCCCCCATCCCCCCACCATGTGCTAGGATCAGTTCTCCTAATATCAAAATTGAGAGTACATTGGATTCTTGTTTCTCCATTCTTGTGATGCTTTACTAAGAACAATGTATTTCAACTCCATGCAAATTAATACAAAAGATAAAAGTCACCATCATTTTTAGTGGCTTTAAAGTATTCATATATATATATCCCAGCTTGTTAATCCATTCCTGGATTGGTGGGCATTTAGGTTGTTTCCACAATTTGGTAATTATAAACTAAGCTGTGATAAACAGTCTAGTGTAAATGGTCTTATAATTAAAGGATTTTTTTTTTTTGTCTCCTGGGTAGATACCCAATAATGGAATTGCAGTACCAAATGAGAGGTCTAGTTTGAGTTCTTTGAGGATTCTGCATACTTCCTTCCAAAAGGGTTTTATTACTTTGTAGTCCCACCAGAAGTGTAAAAGTGTTCCCTTCACAACCACAACCACACCAGCCATCTACAGCTTAGAGTCTTTGTGAAGTGGGACTTTCTCACTCAGGTTAGGTGATATCTCAGGGTGGTTTTGATTTTCATTTCTCTGATAATTAGGGATGATGAGCATTTTTTCATATGGTTGTTAGCCATTTGTCGATATTCTTTAGAGAAAATTCTATTCATCTCACTTGTCCATTCATATAGTCATTGTTGGCTTTTTTTGTTGTTGTTTCTTAATTTATCTGTAGATTCTAGTTATCAATATTTTGTCTATTTGCTTTGGTTGTTACCTCCTTAGCTGTACAGAAGCTTTTCAGTTTAATTAAGTCCAATTTATTTATTTTTGTTGTTGTTGCAATTGCCATGGAAGTCTTTTACATAAAATCTTTCCCCAGGCCAATATCATCAAGTGTCTTCCCCACAATTTCTAAGAGGATTTTTATTGATTGACACCTTAGATTTAGGTCTTTTATTCAACTTGAATCAATTTCAGTGATTGGAGAATGCTTAGTGTCCAGTTTCAGTCTTTTACATGCGGTTATCTAGTTCTCCCAATAACAATTATTGAATAGGGATTTTTTCCCCCAGGGTATATTCTTATTTGGTCTATCAGAGATCAGGTAGCTGTAAGATTTTAATTTAGTATCATGATTTTCTATTCAATTTCAGGTTTTTGGTTTATCAGAGATCAGGTAGCTGTAAGATTTTTTTAATATCATGGTTTTCTATTTGATTCCAGATGTCTGTCTCTATTTTTGAGACAGTACCATGCTGCTATGATCACTATGGCCTTGCAGTACAGCCTAGACTCTGTTAAGCTAATCCCCCGGCCTTGTTTTTATTATTAACTATTACCTTACCTATACAAGTTTTTTTCTGGTGCCATGCAAAATGAAGAATTATTTATCTAAGTCCTGAAAGTATGGTGTTGATATTTTAATAGGGATGGCATTGAATCTGTAGATTGCTTTAGGAAGTATAGACATTTTAACAATGTTGAGTATTCCCATCCATGAGCATGGTATGTTCTTCCATTTGTTAATATCCTCTGCTATTTCCTTTCTTAGGATTTCATAATTTTCTTTATAGAGGTACTTTACTTCTGTTGTTAGGTATATTCCTAGGTATTTCATTTTTTTTTGAAGCTACTGTGAAGGGGATTGTATCCTTAATTAACTTCTTATCTTGGCTGTTATTGGCATATACAAGGGCTACTGATTTATGGACACTGATTTTATATCCTGAGACATTACTGTATTTTTGATCACTTCCAGGAGTTTTGTGGTTCTCTAAGTATAAGAACATATCATCAGCAAAGAGGAAGAGTTTGACCTCCTCTGCTCCCATTTGAATACCCTTTATTACCTTCTCTTGTCTGATTATATTGGCTTGAACTTCCAGCACTATGCTGAATATTGGTGGTGAAACATTAATGGTTTTAGTGGAACACCATTAGTGGAATAAGACATGGTGAACAGCCATGTGTTGTTCCAGTTCTGTGTGGAAGAGCTTTCAGTTCTACTCCATTCAGTATACTATCATCTGTGGGTTTATCATAGATGGCTTCTATCAGTTTACGAAATGTGCTGCCAATGCCTATAATCTCCAGAGTTTTAATTAGAAAACAATGTTGAATTTTATCAAATGCTTTTTCTGCATATATTGAAAAAAATCATGCAGTCTTTGTTTTTGCTTCTATGATAGGGTGGATTACATTTATGGACTTGCGTAGGTTAAACCATCCTTACATCCCTGGGATGAAACCGACTTACTTGGTCATGATGTATAACTTTTTTAATGATAAGCTGTAATCTATTGGCTATGATTTTACTGAGAATTTTTGCATCTATATTCATTAGTGAAATAGGTCTGTAGTTCTCCTTTTTAGTTGGATCTTTTTCTGGTTTTGGTATCACAGTGATGTTTGCTTCATAGAACGTGTTACAGAAGATTCCTTCATTCTCATTTTTTTCGAATAATATCTGTAGCATGGGTATAAGCTCTTCTTTTTTAAATTTTTTTCCTTTTATTAAGTCATATGCACATAGATAATGAATACATTTATGCATTTGTAAGGTACAATGTGTTGATTTTGTATAAAATTTGGAGTGCTTACATCAAACTTTTCTTCGAACCTAATCTCTTCAGTAGATATATTTCTTCTTGATTAAGTCTAGGAAGAGGTGGTGCTTCCATGTATTGATTCATTTCCTCCACATTGTCAAATTTCTGGGCATAGAGTTTCTTGTGGTACTCAGAGACAATCTCTTGTACCTCTGTGGCATCTGTTGTTATTTTTCCCTGTCTCATTTCTGATTGAGGTTACTAGAGATTTTAGTTCTCTATTTTCAGTTAGTATGGCTAAAGATTTACCTATTTTATTTAGTTTTTCAAAAGCCAACTTTTTGTTTCATTAATTTTCTGAATGATATTTTGTTTTCTATTTCATTAATCTATGATTTAATTTTGGTTATTTATTATTATTTATTGAGTTTCACCTTTATATCCTGAGAAGAGACATGGCATAATTTCTATTCCTTTAATTTTGCTGAGGTTTGATTTGTATCATAGGATTTGATCTATTTTGGAGCATATTCCATGAGCTGACGAGAAAAGGGTATATTGTTTTGCTTTGGGATGGTGTGTTCTGTATATGTCTAATAATCCCATTTGTTCTAGGGTCACATTTAAGTTCCTTGTATCTTTGTTTAGTTTCCATTTAGAGGATCTGTCCAGTTCTGTCAGAGGGGTGCTGAAGTCTGTGACTATTAAGGTGTTATGGGAAAATATATTGCTTAGGCCCCTCAATATTGGTTTAATGAATCTGGGAGAATTTAAGTTCGATATATAAATGTTTAAAATTGAGATGTCTTCTTGTTGTATTGTTCCTTTGACCAGTATGAAGTGTCCATCTTTTTGTTTTTCTTAAATGAAAATTTCTTTAAATCCACAAGTACCTGAAATAAGATTCAAACACCTCCTTTTTTCTTATTTCCAATTGCTTGAAGAACTGTTTTCCATCCTTTAACACTCTTGATTTGTCTTTCAGGGTTAGATGTGCCTCCTGGAGAGAGCATATGGATGGCTTTTTTTAAAATCCAATCAGCCAGCCTGAGTTTCTTTAGTGGGAAATTCAATCCATTGGCATTTAATGAGAGTGTCAATAAGTGTGGTAGCATTACATTCATCTTATTGTGAGATACTCTGTTACATAGTTTTATCCTTTTTGCCATTGTGGAAGCTAAGCTCCAGTCTTTGGCTTCTAGGTATTTACTTCGGTGGCAGTCCATTATGGTGTTAAGTATTGAGAAAAGTATAAATACTTTCTGTGGAACTGGTCTTGTTCTGGTGAATTTTCTCAGTAATTGTATATCCACAAATGATTTGATTTCTCCATCAATTTTGAAGCTAAGTTTAGCAGGGTACAGGATTCTGAGCTGAAAATTATTTTATTTAAGGATGTTGAAAGTGGATCACCATGCTCTCCTGGCTTGGAAAGTTTCACTTAAAAAATTTGCTGTTGGGGTGGTGCCTGTGGCTCAGTGGGCAAGGTGCCAGCCCCACATACCAAGGGTGGCGGGTTCAAACCCGGCCCCGGCCAAACTGCAACAAAAAATAGCCAGGCATTGTGGCAGGTGCCTATAGTCCCAGCTACTTGGGAGGCTGAGGCAAGGGAATCACCTAAGCCCAGGAGTTGGAGGTTGCTGTGAGCTATGTGACACCATAGCACTCTACCGTGGATGATAAAGTGAAACAATGTCTACACACACAAACACACACAAACAAAAATCTGCTGTCATCCTAATGGCTCTTCCCTTTTAGGTCAGTTGGCACTTACTCCTAGATGCTTGCAGAATTTTTTCCTTCACCTTGACTTTGAACAGATTTGTTGCAATATATCTTGGAGAGGCTCTATTAGAGTTGAGATGGAACTCTATTAGAGTTCAAAATCCATCTGAAAGGAATGTGTCAGGATCTTTAGTAAAACTTGGAGAATTTTCATTTATGATAGTCTCCAGTAGGGCTTCCATAGTTTTGAGACAATCTTCTTCCTCTTCATGGATTTCTATTATCCATACATTTGAATGCTTTATGGAGTCTCATAGTTCTCTATGCACCTGCTCTGCTTTCTCTCTCTTCTCTTCTGTCTCTCAAAATACCTGTGTTAACTCACAAGAATTTATCCTTTAACTCTGAAGTTATTTCTTCTCCATGGTCTAATCTAGTTTTTGATAATTTCTACTGTTTTTTTTTTTACAATCACTTATTGTCTCCTTCACTTCTTTAAGCTCATCTGTGTCCTTTTTATATTCTACATATCTTTTTTTTTTGACTTTTGGTTCTGTCATTCTATTGTCTCCTCCATTCCCTTTATTGTCTTAATCATCCATATTTTAAATTCCCTTTCTGTCATATTTATTAATTCTGGTAGACAAAGTCTTTTGTAAGAGCTACTTCATGGTCTCCTGCAGGATTTTCTCTATTTTGTTGTTTCATGGTCCCTGAATTTTTTTTATTGGTTCCTCCTCCTGTGTGCTTTGTTCTTGTTCACCTCTTTGTGTATCTTTTTACTTCTCAGCTCCTCCTTTGCTTCAAGTTACCTAGTCTCAGAGTTTATGTGATAAAGAGACCTCTTGGTATGAGGCCACAATGAGGAAAAAGATAAAGAGCAGTCAGGGAGAAAGAGGGGGAAAAGAAAGAAAGAGTAAAAAAGAAGTAAATAGTAAAAGAAAAGAAAAATAAACAAAGAAAAAGGTAAAAAGGAATAACAGAAGAAAGAAAAGAAACTTAGAGGAAAGGAGAGAAGGAGATCAGGAAGAGAGGCTGAAAGTGATGGAAAACTGGCATTGATCAGTTACAGTGCTGAGGCCCATTTTGTAACTCAAGGGTTTGGAGGGGCTGGACTGGGAGGGTTCCTCAAAATTAGGCAGTCCTTAACAGCTGGGGTGGGGCCAGACTCTTCCTTTACCAAAACTAGAAAGGGAAAAAAGGGAGCAAAAATAAAAAACACTGAGAAAAAAAAATAAGAATGAAAATGAAATAGACAAATTTTATAGCATGGTCTTGCCAATGCTATCTTCCTAGGACCATAGGTGGAAATGTCTCTTACTCCTCTTGAGCTAGATCACTGCTGTGACCCACCTGCCAGACCACAGCTGTGTCCCCCCAGCTATCAGCAAAAAAAAAAAAAAAAAAAGAGAGAGAAAAGAAAAAATAATATTATGGTAAAAATATATAAAGGAAATCGAACATATTATTGTTTCTAATAGAAAAGAGAGAGGGAAGTGGAGTAAAGAAAGAAAGGAGAAAGAGAAGAAAAAGAGAGGGGATATCTTATTTGTTGTAGAGATGATTATTGTGGGAGAAATGAGAAAGTTAGAAGAGTCTCTGTCCAAAGAAAGAATTTACTGGAGTGGAATATGGGGAGAGAATAAATGAGGCTAAAATGCTGTAACCAAAAAGTACAGGAGCCCTTGCTCTTCGTGGAAGTAAAAATAGAAGTTAAGAAATCAAAACAACCATACAAATAATCAAGAAACAAAACACATTAATGCAAAACATTGAAAAGCTCTAAATAACCAAAAATAAGCAACCTCAGTAACAAAAGAACAAAAAAAGAAAAAAAAATAACAAGATGGAAAAAATGAATAAATTAATTAAATAAAGTAATTATATATGTACATAAAAGCACATACATGTAGATTATATATACACACAGATATGTATATATATGTACGTAGTGGACCATGTACATAAGTACATGGTATATATATATATATATATATGTACATGGTGGGAGGGTCCAACTTTAACAGGAAAATATTTGTGTTGCAGTATATTGCTGGGACATCAGGTGGCACCTTAGTTTTAGGGAATGTACAACACTGCTGATAACCTCTCTCTAGAACCCAGGCATATACCAGATCCCCAACTTAATTGTCCACAGTGATCACCTGATTATTTCCTCAGCATTCAAGTTCTGCCAGTTTGGGCACTCAGATCTCTCCACAATCCTTCAGGGGCAGGTCTCACCATGCCCCTAGACAACAGTTCTCATGAGGGTACTGGAGTCTCTGAGCCTGTCATGACTAGAGGACCAAATCTAGCAGGCGGAACTAAAATGGCTATGTTCCTGTAGGGGGCCTGGCCTCGTGATCTTATCATAACAGCCAACCCCTTGCTGCCAAAACATTCCCAGAATGGCCATCTTTACCTCTGCCAAATTGGTGGCAAGTCAGCTCCAACCAGCCCTCATATCTGGCTGCTATATACTGTTTGGGTTTGCCCACTCTTCCAGGTAATCTACTCAGTGCACTTCCTCTGTGAACTGAAAACTACAAAAAAGCTTCTTCATGCCCTGGACCTCCATGGCTCTAGGCCACACTTGGCCCACCCAAGACTTGCCTAGCATGTCGGATCTCCGCCTTGCTGCTCCAGTTCACGTATAGCACTCAGCACCCTGCCTCGTTGTAGCTCACCCTGAGCCACAGTTCCAGGCAAAATCTATTCATCAAATGTCGTCCACTAAATCTTTTTTTTTTCCTTGAGGGACAAATAATACCTTGTACACCATGGAATATTATGCCACCAATTAATTCTTCTTTCTCAGTTGCTCTAAGAGAGCTCAGCCTAAGGGCCTTCTTGATTCATCATCTTGCTCCACCTACCACTTTGTTCTTATGTACATACGTAATAAAAAAGTTTATCTTGATCCAGTGTTTTCTGGTCTGTCTGGAGGCCAGTTTTGCTAATTTGCATCAGTTGGACAACGTTTCCAATTAACATTCATCTATCAGCACAATTGTCATATAATTTCCCTATGGTGGCAGGGATTTAGCTCAGAATTCTTTATAGAGAACACCTAGATCCCAGTCCTTCCATGGCTTCAAAATAAACGGAAGAACCTGGTCTTGAGCCTAGTGGCAAGATGTCCCTGCCCATCAGGATATACCACTGGGAATTCAGTTATGATGATGCCCTTAAGGACCCTATGCCCAAGATTACTCCTTCATTAGATATGGGAAGCATCTCCTGTAAGCCAATGATTCCAGAGCACAAGTATCAGCACCTCAACAAAGTGGAGGAAGGAGAGGCCAGTTTATCCTACCCTGCCATGAGTCTGTCATCAGCGATGGACAGTATAGATAAGGTCCCAGTGGTGGAAGCAAAGCTACCCTTGTCATCTTGAATTCTCTGATTATGAAACAGACCCAGGGGAGCATTCAGCATTATGAGCAACAACCAGGGCTGAGAGATGCTGGCTACATACCCCACAAGGGGATCACTACTGAGGACATCAAGTACCTTTCAGGGGTAGAAGCACTAAACAAACGAAAGCTACAGAGTGGAAAGATAACAAAATAAGAGAACCAGCATGCTTCTGCAGCCCAGCCAAAGCAGCACCCCTCATTCCTCACCCAAGCATAGGCCCAAAAACTGGTTCACTTCTGGTTCTTCCACAGCTTTACCGGACCCAAATTCTAGAACCATAGATTCTGGAAGGGGTGATAAAAACAGAAACCCATCAGATAAATCGAGCCTCCTTGGCCTAAGATCTCTCCAGAAGTATGATACAGGAAGTTTTGACACCCTGAAATTGTCTACCAATGAAACTGATCTGAGCCAAGACCACTCAGGCAGATGAAGATTCAGCAACCTTCAAACTACCCAAGATGGACATCCCAGTGATAGAAGGGAAGAAACAATCCCTACAGACCCATAATCTCAAACTCCGTGACTTAAATTTTTTCATGCCCACTGGCTTCTAGAGCTATTTCAGTTCCAGAGATTCTAAAGCTCCCCTTCCCTTTTATGTTGGCTCTGACATGAGAAAGGAATATTTTAAAAAAATTCTCTTCAACTGAGGCTACACCTGAAGACATAATTTGTTTTTGAGAATCAGTAGTGCAGAATTTGTCCATGTGTGGAAGAAGCCATTTTGTACTTCTTTAAAGTTTGATTAAATCTCAGAAGATGTATATGGACTTCATGATTTATTTATTTTTGCATTATTAATTGCAGACAAGACCTTGATCACTGCTTGCTTAAGTAATTAATGTTTGTGCTGCTCTACAAACACAGGTATCTTGATTCTTCTTTTTTTATTAAATCATAGTTGTGCTCATTAATACTATCATGGGGTACAGTGTGTTGTTTCTATATACAATTTGAAATACTTTCATCCAATTGGTTAACGTTTCCTTCATGTCATACTCATAGTTGTGTTAAGACATTTATATTCCACATTTAGAAAGATTCACATGTACTCTTTTTTTTTTTTTTTTGAGACGGAGCCTCAAGCTATCCCCCTGGGTAGAGTGCCATGGCTTCACAGCTCAGAGCAACCTCCAACTCCTGGGCTCAAGCGAGTCTCCTGCCTCCACCTCCCAAGTAGCTGGGACCACAGGCG
>CAUYQV010144636.1:0-25396 GCA_963574575.1 Galagoides demidoff | reverse complement strand
GTTGAAGTGTGCTCCTCAATCTTCTCTCTTGGCTCTGCTCCAAACCATCAGCTAAGTAGCTAAACTTCTGTCCTTTCAGCCTCCTTCTGGACGGGAGCTTCTGTAAAAAGCTGGCTGTAGTCCGCCATCTTGGCTCCGCCCCCCAGGTCATTGTTATGTACCTTGGTCTCAGGTTGTCCGTATGACTCATTTTCAAATTTAAAATCACCAGAATGGAAGTTCTCAGACCATCAAAGTACTGTGCATTTGTTTGTCACATCCTTTCCAAATACTTCATTGATATTTCAAGCTGTTCTTGCCACCTTAGTTCTGCAATAGAACCAATACTCAGAAGTAACATGAACTTTTGACTTATCCATGATTTCACAAAAATTGCTTTAAAAAAGTTTTGTAAGATAATCACAAGCCAAATGTGTGTCTGAAAGAATGAGGATTCATCTTCACAATAAAGCAACAAGTCAACAAAGAAATGTCGACGTGAAATGCCAGAGATGCCAACTGTCAAACTTAGTACTTAAGGAAATTGGACATTTCATACTGAATAACCTATTATTCAAATTTGGCTTAGTTATAAAATAATGCAAATTTTTGAAAAATAATTGTGGTGAAGATTTCACTTTAGAGAAAAGAATAAAAAAGTTGGTGGAAAATTTGGTTCAGGAAGAAGCCAGTCAATAGAATGGCTTAGTTTCTTACCAGGTCTCTTGGAATGGCTTCAAATTCTTATAAATGTAGGGATTACAGAACTAAGGTAATGAGCTATTCCCATTCATAAAGACATGGCAGTGTGTGTGTGTAAAACAAGAGTAAGCATTGGGGAGTAAATGACATTATGTGGCTGGATATGTCATATTTGTAGAACTGTTTTGGCAACTTTTGGGTAACATTGGCATAAGTTGTCCTTTGGAAAGCACTAATGAGTAAGAACTCTTTTTTTTTTTAGAGACAGAGTCTTACTCTGTCATTCTTGATAGAGTGCTGTGACATCACAGCTCACAGCAACCTCCAGCTCTTGGGCTGAGGTGATTCTCTTGCCTTAGCCTCCCTAGCAGCTGGGACTACAGGTGCCTGCCACAACAGCTGGCTATTTTTTTGTTGCAGTTTGGCCAGGGCCAGGTTTGAACTCACCACCCTTGGTATATTTGGCCAGCGCCCTACTCACTGAGCCACAGGTGCTACTCTACATTGAGACCTCTTTTAGTGATTCTCTGAATCAAGAGAATCAAGAAGTGGGATTCCAAAACTAAAAGAAATGGAAGAAATTGAACCACTTGGTTTCTGTAACTGATGGATATTTGTTCAGATAACTCTAAGGTGTTTAAGAAATAGTAATCTGGGACATTACAAAGTTTAGATTCGGTACCATCAGTTTGTAAAATGGTCATAAAATTTAAATTTTTAGTACTAATTTGAGTTTATATCAACCAAAATTTTAGTTTTTGGATATCATAATGGCATTTATTTGAATTCCCTTTCCTTCAGTCAAACAGTTCAATCCTTCTTTTCTCTTAGCAAATTATTTCTCTCTGCTGTATTAATCATCAAAAATCCTCTATTTCTTAGAACGCCAGAATCTAAGGGGTGGAAAGCATTTTCAAAAGTACCTCTATAGTTCTACTTATTGTATCATTATTTTGAAAAGTTAATTAATAGAATTATTTTACAGATTTTACATGCAGAGGAATTAGTTTGATGATTTTAACTTTTGCTTTATTTGAAATGATTGAGTCATGAATATCTTTTGTGGCTTTAACTTCCTCAGACATTACCTTTATAATATTTATAAGTTTTTATTTAGAATGGTTGAATAATAAATTATGGCTAAATAAATGTCAACAAATTATTTCTAAAAATTTATATCATGCAAATATAATAATTTATTTGCTTACATATTCCAAGAACCTTCTATCTGCCCACCTTTAAAGAAGAGATACCAAAAATAAACATCCCCATAGGAACTCCCAGAACCTCTCAGGGTCAAGGTCCTCTATTCAGGTTTCCCCAATTTTGACTTCTTTTGTTTGGAGCTTCTTCCTTCCATACTTGAACCAACAATGAGGTTACGTATTTGTCTCATTCAAGTCCAGTCTGCAGCTGACAAAGCCTTACTTACTAAATCAGTTACCAAATCTAAAAAGTCAAGTTTAATAAAACTTGTGTTAGCACTAAAACTATATATATATGAAATTGAAATTATACGTATGTAGTTTAGACTTCAAAATACTATGGAAATAACTTTTTCAGTGAATATTACATTTTTAATCTTCTTTTTATCTTTTAACTTTATTTCTATTTTTCACCATTTGAATGTTACTAGATCTTGGGGCAGTGCCTATGGCTCTGTGAGTAATGTGCCTGCCTTATATACCGAGGTGGCGGGTTCAAACACAGCCCCAGCCAACTGCAACAAAAAAATAGCTGGGCATTGTGACAGGCACCTGTAGTCCCAGCTACTTGGTGAGTCTGAGGCAAGAAAACTCCTAAGCCCAGTAGTTGGAGGTTGCTGTGAGCGGTGTAATGCCATGACACTCTACCAAGGGCGATAAAGTGAAACTCTGTCTCTATAAATAAATAAATAAATAAATAAATAAATAAATGTTACTAGGTCTTATTAATTTCATATGTTTCATATGGAATTTCATAAAGGAATTCTTCATAATGACAAAGATCCTATAGAAATGGATACCTTGCTCAGAAAACAAACACAAAAGTCTATCATATTTATGAATATGCTTACTCAATCTTTATATAATTGCTGACTTTTTATATTTGCTATGCAGGCAGAATGGAAACTGAAGACCCCATTCATGGCCAGGGAAAACACCCCCAGAAAAAGGGAAAAATTAAAAAATAGGCTGAGTGAGTCAGAAGAAAGAAAATTCAGTTAGTTTACTTTTAAACCAGCTGCTACTAAATTTCTTATCTGAGCAAGTTTCCTGCTTTTCCTAGAGCTCTGCCTATTAGGGATACAGCTTACCAACACCCCGCTGGGTCTGTAAACACGCTGAAGATATAATGGCCACAGAAGATGCTGTGGCAATGCCTGGAAATATACATTAACTAGGCCATTTCCTGCCCAGTAAACAGACAAAGATGTCTGTGAAGATTTGTATATGTAAATGTATTCTCTTTTATAATGTTGTTTTGCATGTCTATAGAGAACTTTTAGAGACAATTGACTTAATCTGAATGAACAGTTCCAGTGGTGGAGATTTTAAGCATTGTTCCATAGGAACAGACAGACATTTTTAAGCAGAAAAACATAATGACACTCTTCAAACTACATGGAACCATTATTTATTTATTCTTTTCAGTTGAGGATTGACACAGCATCTAGATGATGCCTATAATAATTCTATATGATGTTTTTAACTTAAGCCAAACAAACTTATTATCTACTCCTCATTTATAGACAAGAAGAAAACATGTTAAAATTGGTTAACATAGCCAGGCAAGATCATGGAATTAGTTGGAAGAGGGGCACAAGCTTCATAACACTAACAGTTTCACAGGTGTTATCAAATGTTTCTGCAAACTCATAATCCTCTGCCATCTTGGTTCATAAATTTGAATTGCTCTATGGTAATAGTTTGTCTTTGTATTACTCTGAAAGGGAGACAGGGGAACTCACCATTGGCTTATCTCTCCAAAAAGACTATACAAAATATAAGTTTAAATAAGATCACAGTGAAATTTTTAACTATATTAAAAAAGAAAAAAAAAATTACCCAACATATTACAACCACTTATTTGTTTGAAGTAAATTTATAATCTCTTCTCTAAAGCTGTTCTCCTAAGATATGCATTTGGAAATAACTAGCAAATGTAGTTAAATATAGTAACTACTTATACTTGAAAGTGATGCATTTGAATTAGTTTAAAAAAAATATGTGGGTGGCGCCTGTAGCTCAGTGGGTAGGGCACCATCCACATACACTAAGGCTGGAGGGTTCAAATCCAAATCCAGCCTGGGCCAGCTAAAGTAGGGTGACCAGATTTTAACATCTGTAAGGGTTGGGGGGGGGAGCGGGGGCACGGGACAGGGGATGGGGCGGGCAGGGCCTGACAACAATGCAAACTTTGATAAGCAGTTCTTGATAATCACTTATTACAGTTTAACATTATAAAACTAACAAAAATAATATAAAACTCATATTCTGGTGAAATAGCCATATAGCAGCCGAAAACTATATATTTCCTTCTTGTTCTCCAGCTCGTTCATGCATTCTTTCCAAAAATCAGGACTTTTTTAAAATGCCACTGGACGCAGGACAAATTGTTGAAAAGTGAGACTGTCCTACCAAAATCTGGACATCTGGTCACCCTAAGCTAAAGCAATAAGGACAACTGCAACAGAAAAAGATCCGGGGCATTGTGGAGGGTGCTTATAGTCTCAGCTAGTTGGGAGGCTGAGGCAAAAGAATTGCTTAAGCCCAAGAGTTTGAGGTTACTGTGAGCTATAATGCCACAGTGCTCTACCCAGGGTGATAGCTTGCAACTCTGTCTCAAAAAAACAAAAACAAAAACAAAAAAACATATGTATATGGTGGTCAAATTGGTTTCTGTGACAAAGAGTGAAAACAAAAGAAAAAAACTTTATTTCCATGTAAGCCTTTAAAGAAATATAATAAAAACAAATGAAAGTAAAAGATCAATCTATGTTTTGGCTTTTATTTTTTCTTTATTCAGCAGTTTTTGGAGTAGAGAGTTGCCAATCTCTGAGATCTTTTTTATGGCAATTTCACTTATGGTTTCTTTTTGCTGAATTTCCATCAACCTACACCTTTTCCTTTCCGTATTAGCTTATAAACCCCCTCCCACATGATATCTCTCAATTTTACTCTTACTTCATTTGATTGACATATTTTCTTCACAAACATGCTATTATTCTCTCTTTCTTCTTTCTTTTCTTTTCTTTCTTTCTTTCCTTCCTTCCTTCCTTCTTTCCTCCCTCCTTTCTTTCTTTCTTTCTTTCTTTCTTTCTTTCTTTCTTTCTTTCTTTCTTTCTTTCTTTCTTTCTTTCTTTCCTTCTTTCTTTCCTTCTTTCTTTCCTTTTTTCTTTCCTTCTTTCTTTCTTTCTTTCTTCCTCTCCTTCCTTCCTTCTTTCTTTCTTTCTGTTCTTTTTGTTCCTTTCTTCTCTCTTCCTTCCCTCCCTTCTTCATACCCTCTCTTCTATCTTCCTTCTTTCTTTCCCTTCCTTCTTTTCTCTGGCTCTCTTTTATTTGCTTTCTTCTGCTTACATTTTGCATTTTTTTCTATTCCTTGCTTCTTTCATTTTTCACTTGTTAAAAAATGTAGGCATCTGGATTTACACATAAAATATAAATTAAATGGGATATATCATCAGATATGAGTTATTAGTGATACTCATCTTGTTTTCTCCTTTGGCATTTTAGATTCAGGATCTTTGCTTTATAAAAGATTGGACTTAATGGATTGTCTTTGACATTTTATTTCTATATGTAAATCCTGTGCTTTTCTAATCTATTTTTCAAAAAAAAAATTGTTCAAATAAAAAATTACATTTTCTAGACTAAATTATTCAGTCTAGAAACTGGTAAAGTGGGGAGCCTACCATTTTCATACCGAAGTTAATCCATGAGCTCAATTATATTTCAAATTACCCTTCTAAGAGGGGTATGCTTTCTACTATAATGCTTTCTACTATAAATCATAATTTTTACTCCACTTCTAATTGTTCAAATGAAATTATGAAGCATATTTTCTATATATATGTTTAAATGTAGTTTTTCACTAATTTAAGGTCTCTCTAAATCAAAACACCTTTATAGAATATCCTCTGAATGTCAATCACTACTAAATCTCATCTCCACAAAAATGTATAGAGACAATGTCTTTACTCAAGAATCTCACAGATTACATTTGCATATTTAAGTTTTGCTTTGAACTCTTAGGTAAAAAAATATGCTTTCAGAATTTAAGATTTGGCTGCAAATTGACTAATTCTTTCAACATATCTGGATATTTATACAAAGAAAAGGAAATCAGTATATCAAAGGGGTACATGTACATGTTTGATTGTTGCAGCACTATTCATAGTAGCCATGAATAGTGGATTAACTTCAAGAGATAAATGGATAAAAAATATCTAGTATATACAGAAAAGTTAATACTATTTGGCTTACTATAGTTAATGCTATACTAACTGAACATTATTATGTTAAGCAAAATAAGCCAGGCACAGAAAGACAAATATCACATGCTTTCACTCTCCTGTAAGAGCTGTAAAAGTTGAACTCACGGAGGTAGAAAGTAGAATGTTGGTTACCAGAAGCTAGGAATGGCTGGGTGGCAGAAATGTTGCTTAATGGTACAACATATAGCTACATAGATAGTATTTGATATCACATAGGGTGACCATAGTTAATAATTCATTGTATATTTAAAAATAGTTAGAAGAGTAGGAAAAGATATTTGCAGAGCATCAATCTGACAAAGAGTTGATAACTAGAATCTACAGAGAACTCATATTAATCTACAGAAAAAGAGTAAACAATCCCATCTACCTCTGGGCAATAATGAATAGAACCTTCTCTAATTAAGACAGATGAATGGCTAACAAATATTTGAATAAATGCTCATGGTCCCTTATCATTAGAGAAATTCAAATCAAAACCCCTCTAAGATATCACCTAACCCCAGCGAGAATAGCCCACATCACAATGTCTCAAAGCTGTAGATACTGGGATGCATGTGGAAAGAAGGGAACACTTTTATACTGCTGGTGAGACTGCAAACTAATATAACCTTTTTGGAAGAAAATATAGAAATTCTCAGGGAAATTAAATTAGACCTCCAATTTGATCCTGCAATCCCGTTACTAGGCATCTACCCAGAAGAAAAAAAATCATTTTATTATTAGGACATTTGCATTAGACTGTTTGTCACAGCTCAATTTATAATCGCCAAATTGTGGAAACAACCTAAATACTCACCAACACAGGAATGGTTAACAAACTGTGAAACATGTATACCATGGAATACTATTCATCCATTAAAAAAGATGGAGACTTTGCATCTTTTTTTATTAAGGAGGTGGAACACATTCTTCTTAGTAAAGCATTACAAGAATGCAGAAGCAAGAATGAGCTAGATGTGGAGAAGTTGTAGCCTTCGTATATTTCTGATGGCAAAAAAAAAACAGTGCAGTGCAGTGACTTTGGAAAATAGTTTGGATTTCCTAAAAAGGGAAAAATAGAGTTACTATGTAAGCAAGCAACTCCTTTCTTGGTACATAGCCAGGACATTTGCAATTATGTCCACACAAAAACATACACGTAAATGTTTATTGCAGAACTCTTTATAGTAGCTTATAAATGGCAAAATTACAATGTCCACCATCTTCTAAATGGATAAAGAAAATCTATGTACAATAGGATATCATTTAGCTATAAAAAAAGAATGAAGTAATGATACATGCTAAAACATAGATCAATCTTGAAAGTGTTATGCTAAATGAAAGAAGCTGAATACTAAAGGGTTTACATGACTCACTTTGTATTAAATGTCCAGAATAGGCAAGTTTTTAGAAAAAGATAGGTTGATAGTTGTTGGGGGCTAAGAAAAGGAGACACAGAGGGTGACTGCAAAAGGTATAGAATTTATTTTAGGGGAGGTGAAAATAATGGTAATTTTTGAACAACTTTGTGAATATGACACAAAACACTGAATTGCATAGCTTAAATGGGTAAATTGAATGATGTAAGAATTATATCTCAGTAGGGTATAAATTTAAAAGGCTGGGAACAGTGGCTCATGCCTGTAATCCTAGCACTCTTGGAGGCTGATCCAGAGGACTGCTTGAGCTCAGGAGTTTGAGACCAGCCTGAGCAAAAGTTTTTCTACAATAAATAGAAAAATGAGCTGAGCAATGTGGTGAATTCTTGTAGTCCCAGCTACTTGGGAGGCTAAGGCAGAAGGATGGATTGAGCCTGGAAGTTTGAGGTTGCTGTGAGCTTATCTGGCACCAAGGCCTTCTAGCCATGGTAACAAGTGAGATTCTGTATGAGAGAGAGAGAGAGAAAAGAAAAAAGAAAGGAAAAGACCTTTAAGAAAAAGTCATAGAGAAAATCTAAATCTCTGGGTATTCTGAAAGTTCAGAATGTCACATTGGTTAGAAATAGAAAATGAAGTGATTAAATAAATTTCAGACCACAAAGTTCTAGTAAAATCACGTCTTTGCATAGGGGTTCCAGGTAATGATTAGACTGAGGTTGTCATCTTTCATTTTATGATACATATAGCCTTGAATTAGCTATCAATATGTTGAGAGATAGGGAAAGAAGCTCTCATACCCTATCCTTCAAAAGATAGCACAGACTTTTAAATAACGCATGCTATGGCTTGAGTATTTGAAGTCTCCAAAACCCAATCTCCAGAGTAACATAATTATTGTGCCAGTAGTTTGCTCCAGCCTGGGTGACAGAGTGAGGCCCGGTTGGGAGAAAAAGAAAGAGGTGGGTCCTTTAAGAGGTGGTTGGGTCATGAGAGCTCTTCTCTTACAAATGACATAGTCCATTCGTGGAATTAATGGGTTATGACAGGAATGGGTCTGTTGTAACAGCCAGCTTGGCTATCAGAGTGCCCCTCTGACCCTCCGATGTCTTCCACCATGTTATGACACAGTATGGGGCCCTCACCACAAGCCATCCAGATTCTCCCCCCTTGATGTTGTACTTCCCAGCCTCCAGGACTGTAAGAAGCTATAAGAAAGACAATTCTTCTCTTTGTAAAATAAATTTATTTTTATTAATTGCTCAGCCTCAAATATTCATTTTTAACAACAGCAAACCAACAAAGATGATACACTAAAAAGAAATTTGAATTCTGGCTTTAAATTTGAAAGTTAAATGAATAAGAGATTCACTGATTTTTCAACATGAAATATATGTGAGTCTATATGAAATCGCATTTGTTTAAGGTTTTAGAAGATACTTGGTCTCCCATCTGTCTGTGGGCACGAGGTGACTTAGAACAGTTGTGCTTTTCCCTACGGCAGACTTACCTGTTCTTCCCCTTTCCAAATGGTGCTGTTTATTGTGATTATCTCATCCTTGTTCCATTGTTGTATATTAGGTGTCTAGAGGATAGAAAATCGATCATTTTAAAGTTCAAAGTTTAGCCCCCAAAGGGATCTTATACAGACTTCCTGGGAAGACTACTTCCCAACACTAAGAGCTGGAAGGGATCAGGGTAATGTTTTCTTACATAGAGTTGACTTTGCTTTATGTATAAGGGAATTGCAGGAGTAAGTAAAATATCTGATGTCCAGATGGTGGACTGTGACAGTGACAGCTAGTGCTCACTAAATTCTCCATTTGTTCCCCCCGTATTTTCCAACCCTTTTGCTATTAGGTTGGGACTCTGAGAGCTGTCCTGAATAATAGACTACAAGCAGATGTGATGTGTGTCACTTCAGAGAGATGGCAATTGAAAGCTGGCATTATGTGTCTCCTTCACTCTTCTCTGCCCTTGAGGTTACTGCATGGAGGCCACATGCACCAGATGGCTCATGCAAAATAGTTCTCACCTGCCCATATGTGACTTCAAAGGACTGAGAAATAAAGCTTTATTTTCTTAACATACTGAAATTTGTTTTTTCCTTTCTTTTGTTGCACTAACTAGTGTGTCTCACTATGACTAATCCAGTGGCCTTTGACAACTCACTTATATTTGTTAACTTTATAGGTTTCTCTTGTAGAAATGGGGATAGTGATCATACTTAGTGAGTAGCTGTTTTAAGGAGTAAATAAGTCTATTAATAAGCACAACCTGGTAAAAATTAAGTAACTAGTTAATATTAGCTTATATTATTCTTAGAGTCTTACTTCCCTAGCAAATTACAAACTGAGTAGAGCATAATATAATTTATATACACTAAAAGTGCATATGTATGAGGCCTTGTGTTCAATGAAATAGAATAATGAGGTGGAGGCATGGGAACTGGAGAAAAATTGAAAATCATTAAGACAGATGAACCAGAATTTGATAGAAAAGTAAGTAATGATGAATTAAAGAAAATAATTAAGTATTATATATGGTCCAGATAAAGTTAAAAACATGATTTTAAGTATCAAACATTTTAATTTTCTTCACTAATATGTATCAATGTGGGAGAAAAGAAAAGCATGAAAATTACATGGGTTCCTAGAAGGGGGAGGAAGAAAGCAGACTGAAAAGTCAGTAAAGCACAAAGAAAACAGGTGGCTCTGGCTCCACACTGAGTGGAGACACACAGAGACCCACAGGGCGATGTAGGACCAGAGGCTATAGGATATTTTTATTTATTTATTTATTTATTTATATTATTTTTTTCACTATCTGAAAATGTTTATTTTCCTCTGAGATATGGAGTTATTTCTTCTGTCTTTGAAAAGTACAGTTAGAATAAAACTAACACATCACAAATAGCAAAACTAAAATATTATTTTTATTTATTTATTTATTTTTTTGAGACTGAATCTCAAGCTATCACCCTGGGTAGAGGGCCATGGTTTCATAGCTTACAGCAACCTCCAACTCAGGCTCAAGCAATCCTCTTGTCTCAGTTTTTCTATTTTTAGTAGAGATGAGGTGATCCTCTTGCCTCAGTTTTCCTATTTTTAGTAGAGACCAGCTTTCACTCAGGCTGATCTTAAACTCTTGAGCTCAAGTTATCCACCCACCTCAGCTTCCCAGAGTGGTAGGATGACAGGCGTGAGCCACCACGCCCAGACTTAAGCTATTATTTTTTAATCAGTGTTCCTCTGCCGTAGGTGATTTGAACTAAGAAATAATTGTCAGAATATGGCAGGGCTTTACTGCAAATTTCCCTAGAATTGAGAATGGTATGAGACCACCCATTTTCCATGTGGAAGGGGGCTGTGGAGCCCTTTTGACTTGATTAAAATTGTTAGATTTATTCTGAGGTACCTAGTCAAAGGATGTAGGTCCAAGGGAATAGCATATGCCAATTAGGCAAGCATTACAAATAATTTAATGCAAACCAAAAATAATTGACTATACTGATACCTTTTGGTAAATGAGGGCTAGTTTAACTATAATGTTTCGACTCAAACATCTATTTATTCATTAAATGTGTTTACTGTGTTAAATGTTTGAAAAGGATCCTGATACCATGTCATTGTCCATGACACACAGCAGGCACAGAATATCTTTGTGTTATTGCATGATTTGAAGCCAACCTTGAAGTTAAAATTTTCCATTTATCCGAGCAAGGGAATGTGTAATTTGTTCTCCCCAAGGGCTTGAAATCCAATTACACCGCACAGATCATTAAAAGTCACACATGATATCCTGAAGAACAAAGAGTTGGAGTGTAATGAGAATTACATCCATTAAAAGTGCATATGAGCAGGAGGGCTGTGCTACCTGTGTTTCCCTGTCAGGTCTTGTCTTTTTCCATTGGTATGTGCCTTACACCAGGAGAATTAATGGCGTGCCTAGCAATTCAGGCCATACGGAGATAATCAAGGCATCATAAATCGTGTTAGAGCAAATAAAACCTACAAGATGGGACTGCTAGCAGAGCAATCAAATTTCAAAACTGCCTGCCTGCACTTGAGAATGTGTCAACGATGAAGAGCAGAGGTGAAAATGGAAAATGTTGGCTAGGGAAGAGTGAATAGTAACTCTCAGGAACAGAGAGTCGAACAAATAAATGTTCAGGGTCTTCTGGGAGGAAAAATGGGTCTGTGTCAACCGGCCAGCCTTCACTATTCCACACGGTGAGGCATGCCTCTAGACGACATGCAGCGACCAGGGTGCTGTTGCCAAGGGGTGGGTGTCCAGCTGCTTCTGGGCCGTACACTGGACATGCGTCTCACATTCATCCTCCTACCCTTTTCCTTGCTTAATCCGCACTACTATGGAGATTGCAGCTTCAGATGTGTAACTTTATAGCGTCCTTTGTATCTAGGAGGCATCTTATAATCAAAGCCCATACAGTACAAAGGGGTCTGGGGGGAATATTCCTTAAGACTTCTGGAGAAAATTATCTTTCCTGATACAAGATAAATATGAGGATAGTCACCCTTTGACTCTCCATCCTTAGACATTGCTCTGTATTGCCTGGGGCAGCTGTGTTTATCTTCAGACATTGCAGGGGACGAACAACAGATAAAAGCAGAAGTGGAAAGCAAGGAGGAACTTGGGACTTGAGTCGGTCATTGATCTGTTGAACTGTTCCCGGACACACCCAACTTTCCTTGTCTTGAGAAGTGAGTCAATATAAATTCTTATTAAATAGCATCTAAGCTAGTGTTTATCATATTTTAATGTTTCTATCATTCACATGGGGATCTTGTTAGTATTCACGTTCTGATCCAGGAGGACCAAGGAAGTACTTGAATGTTTCCATATCTAACAATCACTCAGGTAATGTCTGTGCTTCACACATACTGAGTCGAGAATATTTAAGCCATTTTAAATTTTGTATTCAGCTTCTTGCAGCCAGAAACACGCAAAATAACAATTCCAAATAGTGAAGGACTTAAAAATTTAATTTTAATTCAAGAAATGTGAGATGAATTTTAGCAATTTACCAGCTATTAAATGCATAGATAATATTATTTTGTGAGGGCTTTGAGGTCTTCTCCATCTGATTTCAAATCCTGATTCTGTTGTTTACACACTGTGTGGCTTTGTTGGAAAATTATTTAATCCCTCTGAATCTTGATTTCTTCTTTAGAGAACAATATATTGTATATCACGTGGTTGGTTTGAAGATTACTTGAAGTTATGTCAAAAAAAAGCCTAGGTGTAAGAGTTGTTTTTTCTATGATTCTGCTGGAAGGATAGAATTCTGCATTCTCAAGCATCATATGTGTCAAAGATAACTTAGTTAAATTAAAATCGTGGTAGGCAGGATAGAAACAGACTAGGTGTAGGAATCGTTCAGAGACATTCTTAGTAACCCAACTGCTGCATCAAAAGTCTGAGACCCTTGGATATGACAATCAGAAACTTAAAGTCCAAAAGAAAAACAGTCAAAATTGTACTTTGATGTGATATTTTCCTTCTTATTGCCTGTCTGCCTTTTCTTTTATGAGAGAGGGGTTTTCTGATTCCACAGACTTTTTCTTCAACAACTGCTAGAATATTGTCAAATGAAATAAACGTGCGCTTTTACCAAATCTGATCAGTGGTAAACTAAATCTATTTCTGGAATAGTAGAAAACCAGGAGGTAATGCAATTTTCCTAAGTTCTATTGCAAATAGGATTGTAGATGTCTACTATGACTGACTCTAAGTGTCATCGTATACTTTCTGGATTTTGTAATGTTTAACAATTGAATGAGATTTTCATGTTTGCAAGCCTGAGTGTTTTGATCAACATGTTACAGGTGTCCTTTGGAATGATTTTGGAATGTCCTTGGCATAATGCCCAAAAAAGAGAATTTTCGGATGACTTCCAAGCACAGAGTCATGGTCTTCTGAGCAAGAATTGCTAAGCATTGAATGAGTCTTCGATATCTCCAACAGAAAAAGAAAACATGTTTTAATATTAAATATGTCATCTTGACCTTAGGGAATTCTGGTAATTTCAAACATGCCACAGTGGTACCTGAGTCTGTCTTTATCTTTCAGTATTTTTTCTATCAAATTAACCTTCAAAAATATCTGGAACTATACAGTATCTGAGTCATAAATATTCAGAATCCTGAATGGTGTGAACATAGATTAAATCGCTCCTTATTTCAGGATCAGTGTAGAGCAGCATGACTAAAAACATGAACTTCTAAGTTGGCTGGAATTGGGGTTTAGCCTATTTACTTATTATTAGTTACATAACTTTGGTCATGTGACATGCCTCCCTGAGACTCAATTTCTTTATTTTTGAAGTGGTCCCTGTTTCGGGGCCTGATGAGAAGATTCAATTTGGTCATGCATGCAGAGCATTTTTTTTTTTTTTGACAGAGCCTCAAGCTGTGCCCCTGGGTAGAGTGCTGTGCCATCACAGCTCACAGCAACCTCCAACTCCTGGGCTCAAGCGATTCTCTTGCCTCCGCCTCCCAAGTAGCTAGGACCACAGATGCCCGCCACAACGTCCAGCTATTTTTTGTTGTTGTTTGGTGGGTGGGCTGGATTCAAACCCGCCACCTTAGGTGTATGTGGCTGGTGCCTCTGCCACTTGAGCCACAGGCCCCGAGCCTTCTTTTTTTTTTTTTTGGCCAGGGCTGGGTTTGAACCAGCCACCTCCTGCATATGGGGCCAGTGCCCTCCCTTTTGAGCCACAGGTGCTGCCCCGCATGCAGAGCATTTAGCATCTATTAGGCACTTAGTCAGAATACTAAATTTTAGACAGGCACAGCTTATTTAAATCTAAGAAAAAAACCACTTCTTCTCATTTTATTTCTTCTAATAATATTCACAGTGATAAGCTCTGGTGGGAAAAAAGTGTTTCCCCGTAAAGTAGAGCATCAGTCATTAGCTGGTGTGTGTGTAGTTTATTTTGTAAAGTGATCCTAGAGAGTCAGATTGGGGGATTGAAAAAAGAGAAATGGGGGAGAGGGAAATACACAGACATGCAGCTGTAGGAGTCTGGGGCCCCCAACGCCTTCCAAGAATCGTGTACAAATGTCTGAGGGAGGGACACAGTCGCCTGGAACCATGTTCCATTATTTGGGTTTCAATGGGGTATTAAGACTTTCAACATAGATTTGTCGTGTGTAAGTGATTGGACTATTGGTTCCAGCAGGTCGCGCAGAGAAGGGCGATGGCACACTATGCTAATAATTGCTGCAGGAGGCGGGCGAGCGTGCTCAGAGAACAGGAAAGGCTTATTCCCCACATGATTCTTTGGAGAAGTCATGCGCTCTCAGTGATCCTAGAGACCTGAAAGCAAATCAGTCCCAGGATTTCTGCAACAAAATCCACCATTTGAAGAACAACACCCTGAACGATTGTCTATACAGAAAAGCCCAGTGTTTAAGTCCTTGTAGTATTTCTATAACTGGCACCTGTGAGATCCCCTGGTAGTGATTTCTCTGTTAAAAACAAGTTTTTTACAAGCATATTTTCAGGGTGAGCTGAGATTCATGTTGGAAGTGCTTCATTTTTTCAATTCTGCCAGGAAACTCAAACACAGTAGAACCTCTGTAAGTGACCAGCCAAGGGACTGTTACAAACTGGTTAACACACAGAGGTGATCAAGTTAAGGAACGAGGCCTGCTGCACTGATATGCACATGCGATCCCTGTCTAGTCTTTGAAAAGGAGGTTACCTTAAGGAGGTGATCAACTACGGAGATTCTACTATAGATCCACGGAGCCTTCTTACCTCTAACTGAGGAGTTTGAGACCTTCTGAATAGACGCAAGGGGAATGAAAAAAACCAAAACTTTTCTCTTTCAAAATAGGTTCAAAAAATTATGTGTTGATCTCTGTGGATGGTTTAATATTGCTTACCTGTTTTATTATAGATTTTTGATGTAATCTTTATTTTTAACATTAAGGGAAAAATTACACTTGGAAACTTTGCTGTTGAAGTCTAAGGCAATTGCAGAAATTGCATAAATGCATGAAATGGTGGGATTATGACCAAGGGGAAATGTGTAAAAGGAAAAATCCAGTTACGGGATTCCTTTAGTAACTGGTGATTATGTGTTGGTCAGCACTTCCTTTATCAAAAAATGGCCCACAGAGATGAAAATTACCCACCTTCCTACTAAACAACATGCTTTCGTTTGAGGTCTATTTAGCCTTTATGGTGAAAGTGGGTTCCAGGCAAAAGTCTTTCACATTAGAAATTGTATTAAATTAATTGAAAAATAGATAAACATTGATAATAATAAAACAAGAGAAAGGAAGAACAGTAAAAGGTAAATACTTTTTAAATGTTACTCAAATAGACATTCAATTAAACCACATCTTTCAGACAACATAATCATTTGCATCATAAAAAACTCTAGTGGTTCAAATTCAAAATATTGATTAAAAAGCTTCAGTTGGACTTCAAATCAGCCTAAAAAGAAAATTTCCATCTTAATAAAATAGGCAAAACTTTCCTTTTAAAGTTACAACTTATTTTGTTTAAAAAATGCGTTTACTACTCTCGAAAAAGACCTAAGATGGGTCCTTCAGAAGAGAAAGCCTTTCCCATTTAAATTTGAATCCAATGAAGCAATGAAGACACAATCCCAAAGTATCCAGAAGAAAACTGGAATCACAATCAATAATTCACAAGTTTCCAAATACCCAGAATTCTGGGCTGATCTTTCAACAAAACAGAAGAGTGACTGGCGATTCCTTGATATTTGTAAATTTCCTCCTTTTATCCTGATGCTATGGTAATCCAGTTTGTCCTATGGACTTTTTTAAAGCCATGAAAACACAGTAAGTATACTGCCTACACACAGACTTTTAAATATCTTCTGGAAGATTCCTTAAAGTGAGAAGCTCCTCTTTGCCGTTCGTCACCAACGTCAATATTCTCGTGACCGACGCTAACTTCACACAGCCACATCTATTTTGTCCTCTCAGTCTCTTACTACTTACTGCCAGTCAGCACAGCATAGGAATTGATGCATTTTGTGCCTTCAATTCAAATTAAATAGCAAACACTGCTGTTTGTGAACTTTTTGGCCAATGAATAAAAAATGTTTCATTTCTAATTCTTACCAGAAGGATTTAAATTAAACAGTAACAGATGCATCGGGCAGGCATGGAATACTAAGCAGAAAGTGGCAAATGGAATAATCCAGCTCTTAGCTTTTACAATGAAAACGTGAATTGATTCTGTCCTAAGAGATAGAAGTAAAAGGACCAAGTGTTTTTAAAAAAGCCTTCTCCACCAAAAGAGCAAAATAGCACTCAGTGGCATTGCGTTGTTAACAAAATTTCTTTATCAGAAACTATAATTTAATATTTAAGTATCTAATTTACATGTGACAAGGTATCATATTCAAAAAAGTAAATTGCAACTAGAAAACTATTAACCACTAAAAACAATACCAAACACAACCCAAACATTTATAGGAAAGCAATAGCTAGAATTCAAATTGGAAAAAATGTTTCATCATATTTGGCTCATTAAACAAAGCATTCATTATAGTCTGGAAAAGAGCATCTCTTCTAATTCATCAAAAGTTTACCCTTTGTAGCATGAATAACATGTAAAGATAGTTTCATTGACTGTAGATGCACACGTGTGTTTGTGTGTATATATATAGTGAGACCTACACTCGTGTGTTCATTTAAAGATATTGTATCTACTGATAACTGGCTGAACTTTGGAAGGTGCTGAAATCCATATTTCTATATGTCCTTTGACCCACTTAATAATGCCTTTTTAAAAACAGAAGTTACATAAAATACTCTGCTTTTTATTAACTGAATATTTTCTTAAGCATAATAATAGACAATGAGAGAATTGCACTTATTGTAAAGGTACAGTAAAGTGTTAGATTGCAGTTCAGCCATAAAAGATCAGGGACTGTGGGACGGATGATAAGTTGTGCATTATATGCAAAGGGGGCGGTGACCAGTGAAATTAAAATGAGAGCAACTAGTTACATAACAAATAGGGAGAGAACAGAAGAAAACATGCACTACTACTTTAATGCAAAACTAATTTCTCCCAGGAAACCAATCCTATAACCTTCCTTATACAAAGAAACAGGTTCTGCACCCTTGGCAACACAGTAGCCTTGAACTTGTGTCGTCAAATGCCAGTTCAGTGTCTCTCTGAGTGTGCTGTTCCAAGGTCATCTCCATAAGCTGCCTTTGTAATTCTGGAGCATCTACAATATTACAGTCTCTTGGTTAGGTTCCATTCAGCCTCAATATTTCCATCTGTTCTGTATAAATAGGGTTCATTATTCATCTTCCTCGGGTTCCTGTGGTAAGACGTATATTTCTTCCTTTAAACAATCACTGAAGAATCTAAGGATTGTGCTGTAAAGATGATACTTGCTCTTCTCAGAGACATTATGACCTTCATCTGGGTAGATCTAAGAGAGGGAGGAGAAAGAAGGCGGCACGTTACCAGCACAGCTGTTGTCCTTCAGCTTTAATTACGTTAGCCCAAATGGCATGAGAACTTTGACAAATAGTATCTAATCAAAATCTCATCTAATTCAACTGAGTTCTCCATGCTACATTTTAAAAAATTATAATTGTGTCAATCGATATTTGAGGAAAATACGGTTTTTTTGTTTAAAGTTTATTGGCTAAATATGGTAGATGTTCCCACATTCAAGTTCAGTCTGATGGCCTTAACATTGCCCTCAGTTCAGCTGAACTTTACAGAGTTTCTTCCTGACTATGTAAGTCCCTCATCTCCATTTCCTTAAAGCATTTACTTAAGAAACTTGTAACTGGGTATCAACTTTCTATCCCTTTGAAATGTGTGTAAATCTTCCAGCCTCTTACCACTTTTACAAACCAGAATATGTATTTCTCAAGGAGATGGAAAGTGTTGGAAGTGCAAACACTGAGAGAGGAAGCTCCCCCATCTTTCACTCTGGGAGAGTGACAGCAGTGGTCCAAGTTCTAAAATCACCTGCTGTCTTGGAAAGACAATTTTAAAGATCTTTGAGCCCTTTGTTTTGACAGAGTTGAGTTCAGTCTCTTTCTCTCTTATCGCAACACCCTGGACTAAAGGCTTCCCTGCCTGATGACATTGGTGAAATTTTTATTTTTATGATGTCCTTTCCGATATAAATGACATTATTGATTTTTCTAAAATACAAATACTATGTTATCAGTTTCTGGGTGAGAAGTTTGTAAATGATGCCTCATTGTCCTTTGAGTAAAACCCCGTGCTCCTCGACATTCCTTATGGCATAACATACCTCTATCATCTTTCAGCATCATTACCCTGGCACTTCATGTTTCATATAGGCTGAAAAACTTTCAGTTATTCTGAATGCTAAGATGCTGAGAGATCATTTGTTGTTGTTGTTGTTGTTGTTAAGACAGAGTCTTGCTACTCTGTCACCCTGGTAGATACCGACTTTAATTTCTTGGGCTCTTGCCTCAGTTTCCTGAGTAAGTGGGACTCCAGGCTCCCTCCACAACACCCACTTGTTTTTCTATTTTTAGTAGAGACGGGGTTCTCGCTTTTGCTCAGGCTGGTCTCAGCTCCTGAGCTCAAGCACCCTCCTTGCCTTGGCCTCCTAGACAGCTAGGATCAAAGGGGTGAGCCACTGAGCCTGGTCTATTACTTTCTTTTTCATTCCAGGATTCCTCCAGCAGCCTGAAAGTTACCTGATAGTCCAAAGTACATCATGCTACCCATTTAGTGCCGAGGCCACTATAAGTCCTTGGTCAATGTTTATAAGTGTGTGTAAGCGCAGAGATGGTAACGTAAATGGTATTTTATCCTCTCCTTTATTCTTATAATATTTCCCCAAACACTTTTTTTCTCTCACTATGTATAATAACAGCAACGGAAAGTGAAGAAAAGGCAAAAGAAGCAAGAAGGGAAATAGAGAATTCTTTTCTTAAAAGAATTCAATATTAGTGATATGAATAAAAGTCTGAAGCAAACAGAACATTTTGAAAGGGTTTATGTAATTCACTTGTAAAGCTTGAGCTAATCCACATTTTCATTGTAATTAAGAACAAAGAATATAATCTTTAGTTCCTAAAACATAATACCATAGGGGATGGGGAGATACAGAAGCTATGTGCTGTATGTAGCCAAAGCCATAGAAGGAAAAGACATTCTTCTGAAAAAGTAGCTTACCTGCATAGTATAATTCACTCCAGCTTTTATTAGGTGCTTGATTAATTCTGCTGAATGCTGGAAATGAACTTTCGCTGCAAGAAATTAAATTATAATATTTAAAGGAAATAGATTTTTAGTAGCATATTATTTTTTCGAAGAGATTTAGCATTTACTTAACTAACATTGCACATTTAAAAGACTGATATCTGGCGTTAACTAGAAAGCCTGTAAATATAATGGTAAAATTTCGAGCTTCACTCTGTTAAAAAAATAAACAAAAATAGGATCTATTACTAATGCTTGCTTACTTACTGCATAGGATGGCATTTAGATTGACTTTACCGAAGATCATTTATTAGTCCTAATTTTTTATATATTTTACACTTTATAAAATTTTAACATGATAAATATCTTAGCTAGATAGTAATATGCAAGCTAGCTTTCTATTACTTCTGGGGACTGCAAAGACCCAGCATCAGTTAGATTCTGGCATTCTGCTTTATTGTTTTAAATTAGAAAAGAATATCCCATGCTGAGAAAATATTATAGGCTGCAAATTTCATTTTACGTGGGCTACTCAATATAGATCACACCAGTTATTTCTGCTGTCTTTTATCTTCTTTCCACCTGAACCTAAAGTCCAGAAGTCTGAAGCAGGCAGCACAGGAGACCTGGATGTGGTCACTGCAAAGACCTGGACCCTCCATTCAATCTCTCTGTGCAGCAGCTCACTTACATGCTGCCTGCGCTATTCATGTCTGAGCGCTGTGTATCTTCAAATTTCACTACATAATTTTTAATCTAATTGTTTGTAACTGTCTTTGAAAAACTCAGGCAGCTTTGTCAATAGAGTAAGCATCTCTCGTGCTCTAACTCTTTGGTGGTGAATAATCACACTACACAACAGAGGAAAAAAATCCAAACAATCATTTAAATCTTTAAAAAAGATACTCAAGATCTTATTCAACATCTTTCTATGATACTTAACAGGAAAATTACCATGTCATCTCTCAATACATACAAATTGCTCTATTAATGTCAGCTACTAGAAATGGCAATTAAATAAGGCCGGTGGCAGAGGTAACACGATCCTTTACTTCTCTGTGTGGATGCAGCTGAAGAGATAATGTACAAATAGATTTTCCAACTGGATTTTATTTTTTCTGCTTAGTTTCTAGAGCAAAGCCTGTTGACATTTGCCATTTGTCTCTTTCCTATAACTGAATGAGGACATGAAAGGTCTGGCTGGTCGAGTGAACTGATTCACTGGTAATATTTGAAGATAATAATGGCAGTGTTACCGTGTCATTGACTGAGCAGTTAGACTCCACCAGGCCCATCTGTGTTGTGTGTGTGTTTGTACATGCAGGTGTAGTTCCCCTGAAGGGACCAGGAGAGCCCCACGGCTTGCATTTTATCAGGTGGGTGAAGCACCAAGGCCAGGGCTGAGTGATTTAGGTCGGGACTGCGTGATTTACCTCTATTTAGAGCTACAACGTATTGACAGAAAAACCCGAACTAGCACTAACATATTATTCCAGGTGATGGCTAGACATAAAATAATTTAACCTTGAATATAATTTATTCACATGACTGAGGCTTCAGAGCTCAATAAATAAGAACCTCAATACCTGCATTGAAAGCCCTTTTACTGATCAATCATGCATATGCTTTTGGGCAAGTTATATCATTGCCTAATAGTTTCCCAATCTGTTAAGCAAGAAAAGTGATCATACTGATTGCACCATATCTTTGTGAAGAACAAGTAAGATAATAGGAAATATTGTTGGTGTTAGCACATTGTGACAAGTAATCAGCACTTAGTAGTTCTATTTATTATTGTTACTATTGATACACACACACGTGCACATACATGTGCTAAGCCTTAATACCTTAGAACAAAATTCCAATGTCCTTCAGATTTTTTATGCTTTTCACACATTTCACCCAACACTGTGTCATATCACTCAAATCTTTTTATAATAGAGTGTTAATTTTACAACACTTTTACATTTTCAGAACGTTGCAAAGGTAGATAAAGAATTCTGTATTTCCCTCCTCCAGGTTCCCTTACTGTGACCATCTTACGTTATTGTAAGAAACCAACACTGTATACAACGATTAACCAAGCCCCTTTATTTGGGAACTGCTATTTTTTGTTTGTTTTGTTTTTGCTTTCTCCTGTTCTCTTCCCGCTTCGGGCTCCATTCAGGACACCAACCTCAATTTAGGGATCCTACCTCCTTCACCTCCTCTGGTTTGTGAAAGTTTAACATTCAGATTTTCTTTATTTCTGATACCTTAACAGTTTTAAAGAATACTGGTCAAGTATTTGATAGCATCTTCCTCACTTGGGTTTGACTGATGTTTTTCTCATGGTGAGACTGGGGCTATGAAATTGGAGGATTAAATCATAGTCAGAAAGAGCCATTCTCACTCCATCACAAGGGAAACACTCCCTGCTCTCCAGAAGGTTTACAAGACCCCCCACAAGAGCCTTGATCATCCGGCTGAGATGTTTCCCAAATGTCTTCATTTAAGCTCACCTTTCTTTCTCTGTCTGTACAGTACTCTCGAAGCCAATCGTCAAGTGAAACCTGTTCTAAAGAAGGATCGTCTGCCTCCTTGAGGGGGACTATCTACATGAACTATTTGGAATTCTTCCTAAGGGAATCTTGTCTCTTCTTTAACTTTTATATGTTAGCCTGGATCTAAGCTCTGATTTAACCACAGAGTGATATGCTTGAAAGTTAAGTGGAAGAGAAGATACGCTCTTGGCTAGTAAACCCTGTTAGTGGTTTCCTTTGTAAACTGGGCTAAAAATACTGAAGCAGTGCAGAACAACAAATACAAGATCAAGACTCAGAAAATATTGATTTAAGACTTTGATACTCTTGGCTCACTTGCCGGGTAGGCTTGTGTAAATCTGTTTCTTTCTTGAAATTGACTTTTCTCACTCATGAAGAAAGCTATAAATACTCAGGCTTGTAAAGTATCAAAGATAATAAAAATATAAATTCTTTGATCCCTAAAAGCTTCATGTAGATAAAAAGCAACATTATTTACTACTACTAATTTCCATCACATCTATCTCCAGTGTTTAAAGTGATGAAAAATGGGACACAATATGAAAGTACCTTTTAAAAGAGTTTTTATTGTAATTTCACTTAAGAGCGTCTCCCCTCTAGAATTTTAGTCGATGTTTGCACCATTTGCTTCTATTTTCCAGGTTGGTTTCTAGTGGAGGTATGACGAATAACACAGAAGCTATAGCCACTAGTCACATGTGGCTATTGAGATTAAAACCAATTAAAATTAAACTTTGAAAACTTCAGTTAGTCGCACTAAACACAATATGGCCATGATTGGCCAGCAGCTACCATGCTCAATAACTAATCAACATGATTGGCCAGTGGCTGCCATGCTCAATAACTGATCAAATATTTCCATCAAAGTTTTATTGGGCCGTCCTGCCATTTGAGCCCCGTGGGGGCTCCTCTCCTCTTAGTTCTGAATTCCCTCCTCCCACCTCCTATCAGGCATCTGATTCTGTCTGCCACTGCCTGCTCTCCAGAAGGTTTTCAAGACCCCTCACAAGAAAGTCCTCAGATGTGTCCCTATCAAACAGTAACAGCAAGTATAATACTTACTGTCAGCAGTTCCATGAATTATTAATATATTTTCTTCTTTTAAGCCATGAATATTATGTAGCACACTGGCTGCCTATAAAGGAAAACAGAAATATCTGGATCTACAGATCTATCTAAATAAGTAATTTGACTGAATTTTTAGAGCAGAACTACTCTTACTTTTTAATTAGTTACCTGGTAAGTGTTTTCCTCCCTAGATGGCATGCCGAGATATCTTTCAGAGAAAGCTGAGGCTGTGACCCAAGAAAACAGAAATTTAAGAATAAATGAAAAACCATTTGACTTGCACAATTCATTATTTAATTTCATTTCACATTTAATTGTCATGCTCCAGTACAATTGATTGAATCGGGGAGGTGATAACCAGCTCAGAACAGGCTCTGGTAACACATGATAAATGAGCTCAGTTCAGCTCTTCTGCGTTGGGATTTTGTTTTCTAAAAAGCAACACATTACATTAGGTCAGTCTGTAGGAAACACTCACCGTACAACTTCAAGTCTGTGATAGGTGCAACCACTGATCCACATTTAAAAAGCTTTTCATCAGACTTTAAGATCATTGATGCAATATAGCCACCATACCCCTGACCAAGGGAGGCAAAAAAAAAAAAAAAGGATTATAACAACTATTTCTGTAGGTATCTGTAGTTTCTGATCACTGGTAATGTACAGCGTATCATAATGTTCCATAATGTCTCAATTTGAGCAAAGAATAGAATAAATCACTTGGTGCAGACAAAAACTTTGAACAGTTATGCAAAGTTTTACCTAACAGGCTGCTTTAATAACCTTATATGAAATATAAAACTCATTATATACTACCAAATGTCAAATATTTGCTCCGTGATTTCAGATCATACAGCTGAGAACTGTCCAAAATAATTTTCAGTTAGGGAAATAAAACACTTATTAAATCATATTTCATTATAAGCTAATTTGATGTATATACTTTTAATAAAGCATTTAAATAATATCAATAGATATTTATGTAGAATTAATAGAAGAATAAAATATTTAAAATATAAAACCACAAATATAGATTCTCCTTTTAATTTCTGGCAGGGTTCTGAAACCTGACTTCAGGAAATAAGAATAGGCCACCCCATTTCTGGCCCCCTATACTGTATAAGATTATTTTGAGTTGGTTATTTTGAGAAATTACAGATATATGAAGGTTCTCAGGCTAGACCTTGCCTTTTCATAAGAGAAATTTACATCTGTAAAGGAAATTTTCATTTGTCTGTCCCCTCCACACCCAACCAGAAAGAGAAGGATGATTAAATCAGAGACTCATAATCAGTGGAGAAGGAATGGAGTTAAATCTGCATTACAAAAGTTTCCTTGGTTTTGCTTTTCCTGGCCATCTCTTTTAACCCCTTCTCCCTTTGTTTCTGAGAGTTATGATATTTATATCAGATATCTAAGATAGTTCTTTGAGATCTACTCTAAGAATTTAATCACTTCAAGTCACCTCCCATGTACAGAGGAGGTGTACATGTTATTAAACTTCAGCTTTTCTCTTGTTAATCTGTCTTTTATTACAGATAAGACCTTTTATTCGTAGCTAAGACCTCATGAAAGTTAAAGGAGGAAATTAGGTTTTCTGCCCCACATTTCATACAACTTAATATTGGAAAGGAATTGCATATAATGAATAATGTTGTTAGTTATGAAACCACCCTTACAAATTGATGAAAGGGTGCAAGGTGAGGGTTAGAGTAAGGGCCCCAAACCTCTGTGAACTTAGCTAAAATAATGATACTAAGCAGCCACTGTCCCTGTGGGAAAGGAATTCTCATAACCCTGACAGGAGTGCAGCCATTTTAGAAAATCAGGTCAGAAACCAGCGATCTACTCCCCAACCCCCACCTCCGGAATCTTGAAGCACCTCAAAGCCAGGGCTCCTGGAAACATATTACCCAAATCCTGGCCCCAAATCCTTACAAATACTAGAGAAAAGCCCTAGGTAGTCCCAGTAGCCCACAAGGGACTAATGGTTCCACCCTAAAACCGCCTGATTGCCGAATCCTTCCCTATCAAACTGTCTTTAACAG
>CAUYQV010144634.1:0-13085 GCA_963574575.1 Galagoides demidoff | reverse complement strand
CCTCTCTCTCTCCCTCCCTTTCTCTCCCTCTCTCTCTCCCTCTCTCTCTCCCTCTCTCTCTCCCTTCCTGTCCCTCCTTCTCTCTCTCCTTCGCTCCCTGTATCTCCCCCCTCCCTTTCTCTCCTCCCCCCCTTTCTCTCTCCCTTACTCCTTCTCCCCCCTCTCTCCTTTCCCTTCCCTTCCCCTCTTTCTCCCTTTCTTCCACCCTTGCTCTCCAAGTTAGGTTTACCCAATGGAGTAGAGAAACCTTCAGAATCACATGGCTCCAGCATAGTTGTCAGGTAAGTGAGGTCATTTGAGGATCAAGGCTCAGAGCAGATCCCACCTCTTGATGTCTATTAATGATTCATATCCGGTAACTTTTTTTCTCAAGATCCTTCCCTTTCCCTATTCACAGTACTATTGTGAAGAATTAATTGTGATGTTTGTGAACAATAATAATAATTGTTAAGATGGTTACCTGTCACTGAGCACATGGTACCAGGTACATGCCAGGCATGTCAACCTACTCAGTCCTCACAGCTCTGTGACATGGTGATTACAATCTTCCTGTTTTACAGATGAAGAAACTGAGTTTTAGATTAAAATATTTGCCCAAGCTCATTAGAATGGGTTAAATGGTAGCCCCCAAAATATGTGTGCAAATCCCTTGGATCTGTGCATGTGATCTCATTTGGAAAAAGAGTCCTTGCAGATACGTTTAAGTTAAGGATTACCAGGATGGGCCCGAAACCCAATCATAAGCGTCCTTATAAGAGACAAGTGGGGAAGGCATGGGCAGAAGAGAAAAAAGCCATGTGGAAACAGAGGTAGAAATTGGAGAGAAGTGTCCACAAGCCAAGGCATTCAGAGCCACCACAGCTGGGAGAGGCAGCACAGCCCTGAAACACTGGGTTTGGATTTCTGGTCTCCATAGTGAGAGAGAATAAATGTCTGTTGGCAGTGACTTGTTAAGCAGTCCTAGGAATCTGACTTAGTTACACAGTTCTTAAGTGACAGAATGATGATGCTGTTGTAACCAAATTTTAACAATTCATTATAGAAAAAGTTTCAGTAACATCCAAAAACAATTATGATATATTACCAGTTGAAAGAAGTAAGCTTAGCCTATAATCCTGTCACTCTGGGAGGTCAAGATGGGTGGATTGCCCGAGCTCTCAGGTTTGAAACCAGCCTGAGCCAGAGTGAGACCCTGTCTCTAAAAATAGCTGGGTGTTGTGGTGGGTACCTTTAGTCTCAGCTATGTGGGAGGCTGAGACAAGAGAACCACTTGAGCCCAAGAGCTTGAAGTTGCTATGAGCTGTGATGCCACAGCACTCTACCAGGGGCAAAAATGAGACTCTGTTTCATGGAAAAAAAAAAAAGAAGTAAGCTTAAAAAAAGGAAAAAGAAAAAAGTATATATTAGTAGTGGTTACCTCTAGATAATGGAATTATTTAATATTCTTCTTTGGATTTTCCTGAGTTACAAATGAATATATATGACATTGATGACCAAATACTTACAGTGTTCTTAGAGTTCTCAGAGGACGCACACCTGTTCCCTACTGCCTGATGAGGTAACGGGGCGGGGGTGGGGGGTGGAGTGCAGTGTCCCCACGGAGCAGTGTCCCTGTAAAGCCCCACTCTTCCAGGAGTTCTTGCCACCAGAATCTGCACATTCTCTGCAAAGTCAAGCTTAGTGATTCCTTTTGAGGGTCCCAAGGTCCACTGCTCAAGTGTTGCCACTTAGGAATTATTTACAAACATCTACCTGCATGCCTCACATTATGCACGTGTGTCCCAGAAAGACTATAAATTCTAATAGATTGACTCATGCTGAAAATGAATACAAGCTTCTCCTACAGAGCCTAGTTGGACATTTGTGTGGAGTCTCTTTTCACATGCACTCCCTTGCCAGCCTTGTCTGTCTCTTGTGCTTGATTTCCTTAATGGGAGCAGCCTCCGTTGCTCACTCACCAGTCACATTTCACTCTTCAATGCAGCCATTCACAGGATCCTGTCCCCTGCCCTGGGATACCTCCAGGGGACACACACCTCCCCAAGTGACCATCAGCCTCGCCTTCCCTACAGATGAAGCTTTTGGTATCCTTGTTTGTCCCTGTGGACATAGGGGCTCTTGGGGAAGAGCTACAGGAAGGCAGGAGAGCTGGCTCCAGGAGGCCGCAGGTCTGAGCGGCTGCCACCACCAGCAAGGGGAAGGAACGCTGGACTGGGAGTCTGGGGATTCACATTCCTAAACACCAATGGTTTCCCTTGTTTTGTTTTTAGATGATTGAAGCCCTTTAAAAGGGGAGGGTCTAGGTCAGAAGTGAATACTCCATAGCTGGCTTCACATCTTTCCACCTGGATTTTTTCTTTCAATTTTGCACACAATGGTTTTTAAAAAATCTATATATAGTAAATGAGGCATTGAAGATAAAACTATAAAAATTTTTCAGATAATATCCAGGCTAAAACTCCCATGCTGGCTACAGGCACTATTCATTTTTTAAGGGTTTGTTTTTAATTGCCTGTGGTTGTCAGGAACAATTTAAATTAGAATAATTGGAATTTTGGCAGGTTTTCCCCTCTATCCCAGCAGGCGAGTCTTCTACTTGTAGCTTAAGTGGGAAAGGATCCCTTGCCTAAATCTAGGGAGTCTGCAGAGTCTCCAGGAAGGCCAGAGAACTGACTTGGGTGCCACCGGCCAGAAATAAAGGAGTTGGGACCACTCAGCCAGGAACAAGGCCCTCAACCCCCTGCCCCCTGCCACCTATGAGCTGGAACCCCATGAAGAACCAGCTGCAGGTTATTATTTCCCGTCACCCCAGAACTGTGGAGACATCAGGGACACATGTGCACGGACTACTCACAGGGTGCCCAGGCTCTCACTGGGTGGTGGGCTGTGGAGCTCCAGTTCCCAGGTGTAGAATGAAAAGCAGAACTTTGTGTGATGTACTGTCTGAGCTGTCATCAGGACTTCTGAGGACTGACTCAATGAATAAAATATAAAGGTTTAGAGCAGTGGTTCTCAACCTTCCCAACGTGATGTATTTTCATTGTTACGAAGGGGTCGCGACCCACAGGTTGAGAACTGCTGGTTTAGAGTGAACCTAAGACGTGCATGGCTGAAGAGGAGAAAGAGCCCTTATGTTAGAGATCTTTCTGGTTTGATGAAAGCATTTCAAATCGTGTGTAAAACCAGCACATTGTACCGCATGACTGCGTTAATGTACACAGCTATGATTTTATAAAAAAAAAATGCTTTCCTGGGTTATCCAATCTGATAAATAGCTGCTCTGACACCTGCACTGGCAGAGGAAGCTGAAACAATAGTGACTATAATGAAATGAGGCTTCTAGAAGGTGAACCAGTGAACCCCTGGGTGGGGGAAGACACAGCCAGCAATTACCACTGAGTCTACAGAGAAGGAGCACGCGAGGCCAGCGTGGGTTTTCTCTTGGAATGCTCCCTTTCCTGTGAAAGAAGAAGCTGTAACAAGGAGAGCAGGGAACTTTCCTGGAGAGGAAGCTTCTCACATTTGGTGTTGAGTAGACTGAGACCCTCCTATCCCCGGGGAGGGCCTCCTACCCCACTCTACTCTGGTTCAGAGCCCACAGCCCAGAACAGAGCCTCACACAGCAGATGTTCAATTAATATTTATATTGCATTTTGTTTTAAAGGTGGATTTCTTGAGTGAAAAATTCCCCTAGCTGCATACCCACCCGCTTTGTGCAAGCCCCAACCCAGGGCAGGGCAGCCACTGGGACTTTCCCACCGTGAAGCCCCATCCACATGGCAGTCTCCTTTCTGGTGCTCTCTCTGACCAGCTGAGGATGAACAGTCCTGTAGTCCCACCTTAGGGCCAGGGCCCAGACTCGGGTAGTATGGCAGGGCACTTGTGTTTTTTAGCTGTGATGACTTGTCAAAAGGATGGCTGCCCCCTACCAGCTGCCTGTGCTGTTACCTCTGGCAGGGCCTCTCTGAGGGGTGCCCTGCTCACCTGCATAGCTGTGGGGAGAGGTGTGGGATACTCAGGCAGCCTTCCTCGTCACACATCTGTGCACATGTGTGCCAGATGCTACCACCTCCAAGTCCACAGGCTCAGATTCTGGCAGGAGGGAGCAGAAAAAGGCCTCCGAAGGGCTCTGTGCCCCTGCGGGGCCTAGGGACAGCTCTGCGGCTCAGCTGTGCCCTGCTCAGCCTCACAGGAACTGTGCCCTAAGCAGGGAGAGGACCCCCCGCCCCAAGAAGGCCCAGGGCTTCTCCCAGATGTCTGTCGGTCCCACATTTATCTCTGGTCTGCCTGTCTGGTTTCCTGGTGGCCCACTGTTGGAAGATCACTAGGTGTCTGCTGCAGGAATGAATGGAGTCATCCAGTGCTCGTTGGCCGCACTGGGGGTTCCCTACTGGTGGAGACTGATAGAGCCACCAGAGGACCTGCTTGGGAAGCTGGTTGTCCTGGAAACCTAGTTTGGGTGGTGGCATCTTCCTCCAGAAGGCCAAGGCATCTGCTGGACCTTTGAGACCCAGGGATGCAGTACAAAGAGCTCTGAGGCGGCTACCGGGAACCTGGGGCCATCTTAGCTGAGTTTACTGGTGCCAGACGTGGCTATGTGGCCCACTGCCTGTGAGTCATTTCTTTTGCCTTTGAAACCCAAAGGATGAGGGAATGGTAGCCCTGTCTGCTTGGCAGGGAGACTTTGAGAAATGTGAGGAGAGTCAGGAAGTGCTTAGGTGCACTGGCAGGCATTTCACTTGTGCTGCTCCATGGGGGTGGGGGTGGGGCGGGTTAAAGACAGAAAAGTGGAAAGAGCCCTGCAGGGAAACTGAGGAAATTGCCACCAAGGCAGCCCTGCAGGGATACTGCGGTACCTGCCACCAAGGCAGCCTTGCAGGGATACTGAGGAAATTGCCACCAAGGCAGCCCTGCGGGGATACTGAGGTACCTGCCACCAAGGCAGCCCTGCAGGGATACTGAGGTACTCACCACCATGGCAGCACTGCAGGGATACTAAAGAAATTGCCACCAAGGCAGCCCTGCAGGGATACTAAAGAAATTGCCACCAAGGCAGCCCTGCAGGGATACTGAGGTACCTGCCATCAAGGCAGCCCTGCAGGGATACTGAGGAAATTGCCACCAAGGCAGCCCTGCAGGGATACTGAGGTACCTGCCACCAAGGCAGCAGGTCCTAATCCTTCATTATATTTGATTCCTTTCTCTCTGGAGTAAAAATATGACATGGGAAGTGTATGTCTCCTTTTAACCATTCCATAATAATTCTGTTCCCATTTTCTCTCCCTCCCCAAAGGCAACAACTGCCATGCTTTTGGTGTATATCCCTTTATCTCATGCCTTGAATATTTTAAATATATTATTTATAGGAATGATAATATATAAGCAAGTATTATATTTGTCTTGGAAGTTTATATAAATAATAAGTCTTTCCTTCCTCCCTGTAGCCCCTGTCCAGCCCCTTTCTCTCACTTCTCTACCTCAGTGAAGTGCCCAAACTGGGTCACTTCTCCTGGGGCCCTATGAGTGACATGATCACCTTCCTTCTGTGCTCAATGCTGTGGCCTCTCTCCCCTTCCTCAGCCCCGCCTGGCACTGTGAACTGCAGAGGCCTGTGCTCAGAGCCTCCCACCTGCCTTGCCCCACCTGGGTGCTCTTCCCTGCTGGCCCCTCACCCCCTCAGACCTTTGCTCTAATGACAGTAACCAGAGGGGCTTTGCCGGACATACCATCCTCTTCTTCCTTACCTTGCTTTTTGGTTAAGCATCCTCCTAATTACTTTATTTATTTATGTAACTAAATAGCATTCTTCTACTTTTCTAAGGCTTGTTCTGATTTCTCTCATTTCCTGGTATCCAGGCTAGTGGCTGCCCCTATACCTGGAAGCAGCCCAGGCAGCAGAGCTTGTGGAATCCGTGGGGGAGGACAAATGAAAGGGAAAGGTTGGTGTGGGGAACGGGCTGTGAGGCGGCAGGGCCCCGCAGACGCTCAGGGAGTATCCTCAGCCACTTCTCCTTTAAACAACATTCTTTTCATGTGCCAGAAATCACGTAGCCCATGCACACGGTTATCATAAGCTCGTTATCATAAGCACACGGTTTTTCCTTGTTAAGGTTGATCTTTACCCCATGTGCTAAGATTTACATCATTTACCCATCTTGTTAAGATACTATACAAATAAAGCTGTTTCCGTGGTTTGGGGCTGGCTGCAGCCATCGGCTCGTCAGCCCTCCCGACCCCACCCTATCCTTTGTCTCGTGTGTGTTTTATGTCTTTCGTGGCTCTTTTCTCTCATTTCCCACAATTTCCATTTAAGTTATTTCTCCTTCCTCATTCTGGTTCATGAGAAATTGGCCTGACCTCTTCCACCTGGGGCTGGGAAATGGGCTGGAGACTTTCATCACAATCAGGTGTCTGCCATTTATGAAAAAGTTCTACAGAGAGGACTAAGCGGTTTGGGGTGGGCTTCCCGAGTAAGTGGGGGAGAGGAGTGTGGAGGGGAGCAGACGTGCGGGTACTCCACTCTGGCTCCTTTTCACACAGTGGGAAAGCCACACCGGTCAGGGCCTGCCTGCACATGGTCAGTGTGGATGCTGCAGGGTACTCTCCACTCCATCCCCTGACAATGGAGGGGAGGGGGCTGGCCTGGAATGGAACCCGGAAGGAGGGTCTGGCTGAGTCCTTACGCGTCAGGGGAAGTGTGGGGTTTAGGCCAGGCCTGTGTCTTCCTTGAAGTGAGACTGGCTGCAAGCTCACCTGGAAACTCCAAATGCTCCAACAGGGGCAGGTGTGATGGGCTCTGCCACAGGGATGTTGACAAGGAAGGGTACATTAGGGGCTGGTCTGGGGTCTGGAACCTGCCTTCTCCTAAATTATATCCTAATATAACTTGCACTTGCCCTGGAGTTATCTCAACTAACTTGGGATCCTCAGGAAAAACAGGTATGAATATGGTTGATGTATATTTGGGGTTGATTTGGACTCTGAGAAAGGATCGTCTCAGCTCAGACCTGGTCCTCAAGGAATAGAAGCTGGCATTACTCCAATACCTCCTTGGGTACAGTGTAATGAGTAGAGACCCATGTGTGACTCCAAGAGGCTTATCCTCTGTCTCTTTCCTCCAGGTGTTGCAGGAAAAGACCCATCGGAGAGAAAGAGCACCCGAACACCACGTTTATAAGAGGAAGGGCTTTATTCATCAGCTGGGAGCTTACGGCATAGATTTCCAAATAGCCGCGCTCCCCAACTGGCTTGGTCTTTCCCTTTTTATTGACAGTCAAAAAGTTCCACCCCACAGGCACCCTTCTCATTGGCCAGTTTGAATCAAGCGGGAGATGCTAGTCCAGCCCCTACAGAAGTACGGGATTTCACAGAACCTGGAAATTTCCAGGTTCCAGGAAGTTAAGCCTACAAATTCCCAAGAGCTGAGTCACCATGGAGAGGGCCCTGCAGGTGCATCCCTGCGGTTTTCCTGAGAAGACCTGTTCTCCCAGACCTTGCCCTTCTCGGGTATCCTATCTCACAGGGACATTACAGAAACATGACACGTCTCTCAGGAAGGGAGAATTATTTTTGCCTGTGGCATAAATAAAGCAAGACACCAGTTCCAAGAATCACAAGCACCTGCCAGCATGTGGCAGCCATTCTGACAAAGGCAGGAAGAAGTCAGTGTCCACCCTGCTTGGCCACTAGTATCAGGGGCCACAGAATAGGGCTCTCTGAGAAATGGAGCGGAAAGGAGGCACGAGAATTTCATTTACCATTTTCAAGTTTACTCAAACAAGTGGGAAAATAGAATAACTTAAAAAAAATATTTTAAATTTACCAAATTCACTCCAGATCTTAAGAAAAAAAAATAAAACAATATTACCTTACTAGAAATTGAAGGCACACCCTATAAATGTCTCCCCAGAGGTCACCTGGGGAGTGATTTATGCCTGTCTTTTTCATGGATCTGCCTTAATATTCTTACTATGCACATACATACCTGCATAAACTTCTTACTGTGCACCTGCACACCTGCATAAGCTTCTCACTGTACACATACACACCTGCATAAGCTTCTCACTGTGCACATACACACCTGCATAAGCTTCTCACTGTGCACCTGCGCACCTGCATGAGCTTCTTACTGTGTACGTGCATACCTGCATTAGCTGCAGATGAAATTTGTTTTTAAATTTACTTTAAATGATTTCTATATCATATTTCAAAAAAGATGTTTATATATTATTCTGAAACTTACTTTAAAAAAAAAATGTGGGAAAATAGATCATGCAAAATTCACCCTCCTAACCATTTCCGAGTGCACAGTGCTGTGTTGCCAACCATGTGCCCTGTTGTGCAGCAGACACCAGAACCATCCCCCTCAGTCCTGCATGGCTGACGCTCTACTCACACTGAAAAACACCTGCCCCTACCCCTGACAACTGCCATTATGTGTGTCCTTGATTCTGACTACTTTAGGTATATCATGTACGTGGAATCAAGCAGTATGTACCTGGCTTATATCAAATTAGCATAATATTGTCACAGTTCATCCATGTTGTAGCATGGAACCGGATATTTTTTTCTTTAAAGGCTGAGTAAAATATTACCTTGTGTCTGTGTACCCACACCACACCTTCTTTATCCATTCATATGTTGATGGACATTTACTTTGCTTTCACCTCTTGGCTATTGTGAAGGATGCCACTGTGGACATGGTGTGCAAGTATCTTTTGGAGATCCTATTTTTTTTTTTTTTGAGACAGAGCCTCAAGCTATCCCCCTAGGTGGAGTGCTGTGGCATCACAGCTCACAGCAACCTCCAACTCCTGGGCTCAAGCGAGTCTCCCAAGTAGCTGGGACCACAGGCGCCCACCACAACACCTGGCTATTATTTTGGTTGCAGCCATCATTGTTGTTTGGTGGGCCCGGGCTGGATTCAAACCCACTACCCTAGGTGTATGTGGCTGGTGCTTTAGCCACTTGAGCCACAGGCACCGAGCCTGGAGATCCTATTTTCAATTATTTTGGATATATACCCAGAAGTGAGATTGCTGGATCACATGGTAGTTTCTATTTAACATATTTGAAGAACCTCTGTACTGTCTTCCACAGTCATTGCACCATTTTACATTCCACCAGCAAGGTACGAAGGTGGTAATTTCTCCACATCCTTGCCGATATTTGTTATTTGTTTGTGTTGCTTTTTTTTTTTAAGTAGCCACACTAATGACTGTGAGGTGGTGCCTTGCTGTGGTTTTGATTTGCAGTTCCCCAGGGAGTAGGGAGGTTGGGAATCCTTCTATGTGCTTGTTGGCCATTTGTATATTTTCTCTGGAGAAATGTCTATGAAGTCCTTTGCCCACTTTTTAACTGGGTTATTTGTTATTGAGTTGTAGTTCTTTGCATATTCAGGATATTAAGTCCTTATTAGATGTATGATTTGCAAATATTTTCTCCCATTCTATAGGCTGTCTTTCCCCTCTGCTGCACAGAAGTTTATAAGTTTGATGTAATTCATTTCCTCCTTTTGCTTTTGTTGCCTGTGCTTTTGGTGTCATATCCAAGAAATCCTCGCCAAATCCAGTACTATGAAACTGTCCCCCAAGCTTTCTCTTATGAGTTTTATACTTTCAGGCCTTTAATTCATTTTGAGCTAATTTTTTTGTATGGTGTATGCAGTTTGCTTTTCAAGCTTACTTTGATTTTGAGATTTATCCGTGTTGGTATAAGTAGCTCAGGTCAGTCTGTGTTGCTGCTGATGTAACATTCTCCACAAGTTTTCTTCCATTTCTAGACTCATACACGGTGCTGTGATGAATGTTCTCTAAGGCTCCTGTGTGCACTTACGATAAGCAGAACCGCTGACCCTGGGGTGTCACCTCTTCTGTACTGATAGGGTTGTGGGCACTGACACACACCACCTCCGGTTAGTGAGCTGCTGCTCCTTCTCTCCCAGACATCCACACCCTTAGTTGGATTTATTTTTGCCGATATGATGGTGTAAGATGGTACTTCATGATGTTAATTTACACTTTCCTGATTTCTTAATAAAATCTGAGGTATACATTTTGTTACCTCATTTTATTATACATTTTATTTCATGCTTCCCTAGTTCTCTAAGCTGTTAGGGTGGATGATTGCATTGTTACGGTGAATGGCAGCAGGAAGACCGGGGAGTAACAGTGCTCTGCGGGACATTCCCTCGCCTGCTATGTTCATATCTTCAGCTCTATGATAATTATTCTTTATAATCGCTCAAGGCAGGAGGAAGGCCTGAAACTGATTAATAAAATGTATACCTATTCTTAAAGAGATAAACCAAAGAACAAGCAAGTGCCTGCTTCTGATGCTGGGTCCAGGCAAGGTAAGGACTGCCCTGTACACATACTTAGGCATCAGAGCTCTATAGCCTTCACTTTCTTGGCGGCCTCTAGGTGAGGATGTGCCATAAGTAGGAGGTATATGACATTTTTCAGATTCAGACTAAGATTGTCATGGACAAATCAGAATTAGTGAGGTCTGGGTAATAAGTCTTCAAAAATGGAAGTTACTATGTTTCCACGTAAGAAAAAGGAGGCTTACCTTAGCAATCCCATGAGAATCACATCTCTGGTCTGTCCTCTGGGCTTGGAGTAGGAAGAAGTTGATACCCGAGGCCTGAAGCCACATGGTGACTGTAAAAGCTGTTTACATATTTTGGGCCCCAGAGTGGCCAGGGGGCTCCTCAGTCAGAACAACCCTGAGAAAAGGAATCTGCCAGGGACGGTATTTATAACCTAAAACAACAATACAATTTTCTGGTCTGGCATGTAAGGAGCTTGGAAGTTATCACTCATGTACTTTCAATAAGAAAAATGCTTAACAAATTCATAATCAGGAACTCTTCTTAGACCCATCAGAGTACTGAAGTTACAGAACAATCGGCTGTCCTCAAAATTGGAGATGCATACAGAGAATCACAACTTGTTGAAACAGAAGCTGGGGAACAGAAAACTGTGGGAATCAGCATGAGGGTAGGAAGGCTAAGCTGTGATTCAAGAATTGCTGGAGGCTCAGTGTGGGCAAGTCTGAGAGTTAAACATTCCGGGGACTCAGCGTTAGGAGGGACCCTTACAGATCTGGGTGTTTTCCTTCTGCCAGCCCTGTCAGGTAATCACAGTAAAGACTGGAGAAAAATTCCCTTCTGTTTATGGGAGGAGGAGGGGAAAATAACGTTTTTAAACACGCCAGAGCATTCCACTCTTTCTGACAAGGCCTGCCCTCAAGAGAAGCTGTTTAGCTAGAGCCTAACCTATTGTAGTTTTTCTGGCTTCATGCTCTTATGTCTTATTTCAGCATGGATGTCACCCTGTGGGACAGAATGCCATCTCTGACCTCTTCATCAGATCAGCATTTTGTGCATAGGAGTTATTTCCTGTCACTTGACTTAGCTAATGAAATCAAATTTTATTTTCCCATTTAATTGCCTGACTTCCTTAAAATATGTAAATTATCTGATAGCAGGGACTTCTCCTATCCCTTGGGCTTATCTAGCAGCCCCTGGCCTGGCAAAAACCCAATAAACCTCTGGTGAATGAATAAATCAACAAGCAGCCCCAGGGCGATGTGAAGATTGGCTCTAACAGTGGGGTGGGGGGAGTATAGCTCACCCCAGGTTTATTCAGTGAAAACACACTGAAGATGTGCTCTGTGCCAGCCCCGAAGTACAGTCAGCACCTTAGGAAACTGTGTGCTGAGCACCTCAAAAGCTCAGAAGGGCACCCTGCCTGGTGCTTCCAGGGGACGCCTCCCTGGTCTCAGAAGCACCAGAGACACCTGGGTGTGCTCTACTGCACCTTGTGCTAGACCCTCTGGAATTTTCCTTTTGCTATCTGTGATGGATAATCAGAAAATCACAGGATGGAAGAAAACCCCAAAGCCATCTAATTATAAGCATCTCCTACTTGTGAAAACACTGCTCTTTGTTTCAAGGTAGTTAGATGAAGTCCGCAGCTGACTTCAGCAACGGGTGGGAGTTTAGCCAGCCGGGACCAGGCAGCTTCACAGGGTCTCAGTCTCCTCTGCTGCAGTTGGAGTTCCTTTCTTCTTGTGTGCCCTGTTCCTGACACACCCAGCCCCCTGTTTATGCCACCTCCCTACCCGGAGGGCCTTTCTTCCTCCCACAGCTGTGCCTCATTGGTGCTCTCCCTGAGTACCCCCTCAGAGTGAGGGCCCAGTACTTACCAGATCCAGTTCACCTTTAGGGAGATAAAAGGAATGAACTAGATTTTGGTTCATCAACATTGACAGAGCTCACACATGTAACGCTGGAAAAAGAAAGAAAGAGGCAGAACATATATTTATGCAAATTCCATAACATAGTAGGCGACGCTGCACATCTTACAGATGCACAGGCGTGCACACTCACACCCCAACAAACACGAGAGGAGCCTGCAGGAGGGAGCCCCAGGGGAGGGTGGGGCCAGGAGCAGGTCAAGGGGCGTGAGAAGGAAGTGAACATCTACAGGTGTCTGGCAGCGTCATCTGGGCAGATGGCAGTCTCATGCTGCCCACCGAGGAGAAGGTAACTTGAATTTATTCAAGTCCAGCCCCCAAAGGGAGGGCAAGTGACTGAAGGTGTAATGGACACAGCATGCAGGTTGACAGGGCATGGAGCCAGGACCAGTGAGCCCACTGACAGGAGAGAGCCTGCCTGTGAGAGAGGAGGTGGAGGCTTTGGGAGCAGGACTTCTGTAGTTTGGTGCTGAAGTACACAGAGGGCCAGAAAGATGGGTGCCAGGGCCTCTGAGCAGTGGAATTAGGAAAAACGCACAGCCATGTGCCTTGTCCTAGAATTAACAAGGGTAAAGGGATCTTTAGATACAAACATGAGGAATAATTTAACAGCACGACTTTGTAAGTAATGATAGATTCAGTATAGTGTCAAAGAAAGTTCACCTGCTGTTCCTGATGATTGTTTTTTTTTTTTTTTTTGAGACAGAGCCTCAAGCTATCCCCCTGGTAGAGTGCCATGGCATCACAGCTCATAGCAACCTCCAACTCCTGGGCTCAAGCGAGTCTCCTGCCTCCGCCTCCCAAGTAGCTGGGACCACAGGCGC